>APFE030619929.1:26210-41299 GCA_000404065.3 Pinus taeda
AATTGGTTAAGGAATAATAACCAAATGATGATCTATTTAATTATTCCTAAGGTATTTAGTCAAATTTGTCAAAGAATAATAATTAATTAGTGATTAATTAATTATTATTTAGAGAAAAATAAGATAATTAATGATTTATCTATTTATTTTTCATAATTGGGTCAAATATGACAAGGAATAATAATTGAACAATGGTTTAATTAATTATTCCTCGAAGACAATCAAATGAATAGTGATTTATTTAATTATTATTCATGGGTTTGACTATAAATTACTTAACAAAGGTGGTTTATTAAGTAATTTCACACAGCGAAATAAATTTTACTATGGTAAAATTGGCTTTACATGGTGTACTTCGATTCATCTAGTAAATTATGCTACATGATCAATTTTTTGGGGATAACGTATTTCTGCCCAATGTACGGGTGTTAGGAGAAAAACGTATGACTAAAGTACATTGTAAAGACATAATCACTAGACAACACAGTGGAGTTAGAGAGGGAGAGAGAAAGACCATTAAAGTTGAAGCGAAAGAGGATAGGGACAGAGGAGGCGAAACCAATGCAAGTCTCCTTTTATGTTTTGGTACCGGACCTCAATGAGGTGGGGTAGGTATACCCATACCCGTCGAGATAATTTATTAAAAAAATAATGGTGCACCAAGAAACATAAAACTGGGTAATGAAGTACATGTTGAATGGTACATGACATGCTGGCATAATATAGCCAGAAAATAATACAGTGTATCCCATATACATAATTCACCTGGAAAAGACATGAGCCAGGATTGAATACAATAATATCTGAGTACATGAGATATAATTCCCTTCCCTAAAAAATGGGTGTGACGGATTGTAGAGCAACCAAAGAAGCCCTACTGAATAGGGAAGGGCTCTAAAAAACTGAATGGATCATTTGAAGGAGACGTGCATGCTATGAACACTGTGATCGGTAGGAACTGAACCCATCAAATCTATGGAACTACATCTCAGGATGTAGAGTAGTAAGCGCATCCGGTCATGTGGGGGACTACCTAAAGGGCCACCCCCTCATGAGGTCTGAAACATCCCATACACACTCGGGAATCACTAGTACAATCTACTCCATCACTGGACCATCAAGTGTATGAATCAGAAACATGAAAAAATCAATTCAAAGGGAAAAAAAGGAGTCCCTTTGCTTGATCTAAGGCGTTAAATAAGAATGGAAGCTCGAAACAAGATACACTTCCCTTTAGGTCATTCTTCTGGAATAAATAAGCTAATGTTGACAGAATAGGCCCGCGATAGGTGAGGCAATGAGGATCCTCAACTAAGGCACAAGGGAAAATTGTAATGTGACTGATGGACTAACACCGGGGATAATGGAAAAAGTGGGACTGGGGGACAAACATATGACTTCCCTTGTCAGAGCATAAAGTGCATGGTTGAACTGTTGGACACAGATTGTCATTGATGTCAATATGGCAATATTCAAGGAAGGAGACAGAGCCAAAGAAGAGGAGAAAATAGCCATCGGAGCAATAGAGCAAGCAGAATAGAGCCACCAGAGGATCAGATGGAGACGAGAGGAGCAGATAGAGCCAAAGAAGAGGAGCACACGGAGCCAAGAGGAGCCAAGAGGAGCAGACAAAGCAACCAAAGGAACTAATAGAGAAAACAGAGCCATCGGGAGGATTATAGTCTTTATGGAAGCATAATTATATATATATAGCAGGCAGAATACACCATAGCATATGTAGCAAGCGGAATACACCATCGGGAGCTGAACTCAGATATATATATATATGCATGCATTTAAACACTATCGAGAGCACATATCATACATATGCCACAACCTTATGTATCGGCAACAAAATCATATATATGCATATATGGCAAATACACTATTGGAGCGGAAGACTTGGTTATATATGCAAATACACCATCGGCAGCAAAAACTATGAATGGGTAGAAAGCGGACTTGAATTGTTATGAATGGGAGCGTTAAGTCCTATCAGGTCCAGCACACAATATCACATTGAGACTTCAAGAGGGAAGTCATACAATGTTAAGCGGTCCCCTTGCGATCGCCGATAGCGATATTGCATCGGACCTCTGCCAAAGGGCAACCCCCGATTGCGATGAATGGTTGTGGACCCGACGAGAATATAAAACATGTTTCAATGCAATATCGCATTCGCAAGTGGATTGACCGTTGACCATTGGTGATGTCATGGGTTTGATATATAAAGGACCCTCGGGAGTCACAAATCGCCGATTGCGACATACGTTGTGGATCCAATACAAGAATAGTTGCGGGTGAATTAATATTGAAGTCCGCCCTTTAGTCTTTTTACTGTTTTTCTCATATTTCCTGTGTAATTGAATATTTGGCCTGCGCGGGGTTTGGAGACAGAGATACGTTAAGGAATGCTCCC
The DNA here is from genome assembly GCA_000404065.3 of Pinus taeda. Classification (NCBI taxonomy): domain Eukaryota; kingdom Viridiplantae; phylum Streptophyta; class Pinopsida; order Pinales; family Pinaceae; genus Pinus; species Pinus taeda. The sequence goes on from APFE030619929.1 coordinate 28,630, forward strand.
GATAGCTCAAAAGACGAGAATCAGTGATAGGACATGGCAGGTCTATTAAATGTAATAAGTATTCTCTGTGTATGTAGCCTCTCTTCCTCCTGAATGTGTCCTGTGAATATTGGAACATTCGAATAGATAGAGGAAACAGAAATTCGGGAAGCCAAAGAAGCAAGCAAGCACAGAGGAAATGACAACGACCGAGGAGGAAACTGACAGGATAAGTGAGCATTGAGGAATTTGAAGAGCCTACGGAGAAGGAAGCTTAAGAGGCAGTGTAAGAGGAAACGAATGGACGAAGGCATGAGAATGTATAAAAACAATAAGCACAGAGGATTGTTGTTGCTGTTGGTGTTGCGAAGAACCAGAGCATGAGGTAGAAGAAGCAGCAGAGATGGTTAAGCATGGTATAAAGTTGTTGGTGAACGCTGGTGAAGGCTCCTGCAGCTGTTGAACACTGTTGAAAAATTGGAGAAAACAACAGAACAAAAAGAGGGTCCAACAGAACAAAAAGAGGGCCGAAGGACCAATAGGAGAGGAGGAATTCAAAGAGTAGAAGTTGCCAGTAGAGAAGCAGTCTTGCTGAAACATTCATCGTGACATTAGAACATATGCTTGAACTGAAAGTAGGTTCTTTATGCAGAGATTAGTGCAGCTAACAGTAGACTAACTAGAGTTGTGTGAAGACATTATCAGAGAGCATGAAGGCTATTGGAGACTATGTGTGGGTAGAGTGCAGAGTTGTAAAGACTCATTCATAAGAAGACTGGTTGTCATTGATACTGTAGTTTGGAGACTACAGTGAAGCTGTAAATAGAAAAAAATCAAATGAATCCTGACAAGCAAGAAGGATAGGAGTCCTTGGGGCTGGTGCCTCAGAAGTAAGTAGGATTGGAGTCCTTGGGGTTAATGCCTCAGAAGTAGGAAGGATTGAAGTCCTTGGGAGTTGGTACTCCTAAGTCCAAGATTGGTGTCTTGGCAAGATAGAGTTGGTGCTATGGAGGTTGGAGCCTCACCAAAGTCCAAGTTGGAGCTTGGCAACTGATTGTAACCATATATATATTGTATCTATTTTACTGCAAATTTTATGTTAATAAAAGCATTTATTCTTGCTGTTCATCTTGTGTTATAAATATATATGTTTTAACTTGTGAAACAATGGTGGGAAAAAGAAATACTGATTCACCCCCCCTCTCAGTATTTCCAACATGAACTAGTTGCGACTTACTCAACTCTGAAGGGAATGGGGACAATATGACTGGAGGCCGAAATGGGCAACACAGGATGAACAATATGCAACTATGGATGGAATATTGTGACATGATATAATGGGACGTGAAATAGACTCCATGGATGCAAGGGTGACTGATCGTGGATGCTCTAAACAAGGGTGACTCGATGACGCTGTCACAAAGAATAGGCCCGGTGGGGACCATCAAAACATGATTAAATGATGGTTACTCATGATGAAACTCGACACATGGTACGAAAAATATTAAAAAGAGGTGGCACCTCAAAGTAAAAGTGTCGATTTATGAAAAATTATCGTCTCTGTCACGACTAGTTCCTGTAACGTTATGAGTTTCTTAGGTGGACTCGACAAGTTAACATGGATTACAAGGATGTTTGACTCAGGGAATGTTTCCCGAACCAAAGGTTTGAGATGAGGAAGCTCATGATGATTATTGGTGGCATGCCCAACAACTTTACACAAATCACATGGAGGTGCTCTCTTTGGGGCCTTAGGGGGTCTTGTCCTTAGGTTCTTTCATTTTAGCTTTCCCCCACTATCCAGATGCTTTCAGGACAGGAGTGGGTTCCTATAGAGGTTGTAATGGAACTGAAGCAATGGTAGGGGCTATAGGGACCGGTTGAACTAGGGTCAAAGCATGATATGTTCTTAGTTGACTAGGCGAAATTCCTGCAGGGGGATCAATGTACCACACTGGGATCCCGAAAGTCATGTTAGGAAGGACCAGTCAAGCCATGACAAGGAAAAAAATACCCCTGGAGGGGGGAATATGTAAGGTATTTGGCCTGCAGGGTAATGCCTTAGCGGAATAGCTCATGGATGGTTGAGACCTGGAGGAACAGTTCCTGGTGGAAACATAGGAGAGGGCCCCACAAATGGAGGAGGTCCTAGGGGGTGGATCTAGAGGGCTCAGCTGGGATGGAAACAACAGGGTGATGGGAGCTGTCTATTGATCAAATGTACTAGACTACTTGAGAGTAGCTCGTGGCGCTTGTAATATGCAAGCACTCATAGAGTTAGGCTTTGAGATGGGAGGGGGAGGACCAGGGAAAACACCCAACAATGAGGAATCTTTATAGACTCCCAATGAGACACCGGTAAGAGGAGGTGATGACTGCTTATCTAATATTGAGGAGATAATGGACTCAGGGAGGTCATGGATGCCAGCTCGTAGTAAGTCAACTCATCAATGGTAACGATCTTCCCTTCATGGGGTAAGCACATCTTTCGGAACACCACGGATGCAAGGAATGACATGGAATATGTGTAACTACGACCTAAGAGAATGTTGTAATATAAAGGGGAATTAATGACCTGAATGTCGACATGAATAGTCTTTCCTACAAGGGTCACTGGGTAGTTCCGGTACATGCCAAGAGGCTAGGAGGAGTGTCCATACCAAGCACGCAAATTGGTGGTGGAGGGGGACAACTTAGGTGACTTAAGTTGTTTCCTAATGGTAGTGAACATCACACAGATGGATGCACCTTCATCAATAACGCATCATGAGATGATGGCATTACAGACTCGGGACTAGTATCTAGAAAGAAATAGATGAAGGAAATGGGGGATGTTCTAATGTATCAATAGGGAAGACAGCCAAACGATCATACGAAGGATCTACTACACCTAAAGTAGTTAGTAGTGATTTATTTAGAGATGGGTATGACTGGAGTACTTCCAGTGTCGACATGGCAACACGTGATTGCGCCAAGTTGTCTACTATACTATATGTATGGGCAGCTCGGTTAGAAGCCAATTTACGTCGTAATGGTCCATTTGGGATCTTGGAAATGGCCTCAAATTTTGGTTGAGTGATCTATAATGGACCATTTGGTGTAGTAAGAGGCTCAACAGATGCTTTGGTTTTGGACTCAGTGGTGGACAAAATCGATGGCTTGTCATATTGATGCGACCGAATTTGGAGGTTGATATCAGAGGGGTTAACCTAATCAGAATTCATCATGAGGATCTGATAGTCACCAGAGCTAGAAGGTTGGGGGCATGGGCTACTTTTCTAGGCTAAGGTTGAGCAGCTACAAATACTTGTTGAGGGAAAGAATTTGTAATCACTGCCAGTTGAGATGGCGCGAGATCCTTAGGTGATTGTTGACCTCTAGAAGCTGCTTAAGCTTCCCACATTTGGTGCATCTGGGGTAAGAGAGGACACTCATGCATATAATGGCCATGTACACCACAACATGCACAAGGCTTGTTCATACGAATAACCTTGTTCTGCTTGGGTCGGCTGCCCTGCTGCTAGTTGTTAGTGTTAGGCTAGTTCCCTTGGGGTTCACTAGGTTGGTTAACTTGATTACCCTAGTTACCCTTGTTACCTTTCCCCTTATTCTTTTTCTTAAAATTTTGGGGATTGGTCGCACTCTACTGTGAAAGCACTTCACCCCGAGGGGGCAGTGGCTGCTAGGGCTGAGGATGCATGGGATGCTGTGGCGGAATGCTTGAGGGGGTGGAGCGTTAGGCTATTCATAAGGAGGAGCAATGGTTTGGTAGATAGGTTGGGGCCCTGAAAAACATGTTTCTAGGAGGAGGGGCATGACTATTAGAGGAACTGGTTCCCCCCTATAGATAGTCATAACTTTGCTAAGTATATGGTGAAGGGTGTGAAAGGGTTCCAATGATACCATCAATGATGTGAGATGCCCTTTGTGCATTGGCACTTCCAAGACAATGGAGGTCTGGAGTGACGATATAGACATAACCGGATTGCGCATAAATCAAGTCATATCTCAAAATGGTTTGGAGAGCTTCTTCCTCAATCTGAGGAAAATGGGATGCGACATCTTTTCCAATGGGTGCTAAAAGGCTCATAAGAAACCAATCTAGATAGACATGGTCTTCGAAGGGTGGGGCATGACATGTAATCGTCCTTCGATGCCACTCTTGAACATGGTCAGAAACGCGAGTGACAAAGGACCGATGCAATGAGGTCAATAGCTCCATACTAGTGTCATACTAGAGAGGTAACTGGAAATATGAGAGGAACACTTTAGCTAGTGTCGCAAAAATAGAATGAGATGCGATGGGATGATCTATATACCATTTTACAACGTCTCCAGTGAGCGTGCGTTGGAATAGCTGAATGAATGGAGTCATCGATAATGGAGTTGGATGAACACCACATGTGGAAGGATCATACATGGTTGGTAGGATCCTCTCTAGCATTACCCTCAAACTTTGGAATGTCTAAGGGAAGCTTAGTCGACATAGAAGGCCAACCAGCATCATGGTGTATGGGGTCGTTTATCAACTTGCTAAAATCTAGTAAACTTAACCTAGCCATAAAGGGGAGCATGGGGGCTGCCAGAATAATTCATGAGACTATTACTCTTGATGTGACCATGGGGATAGAACCAGAGCCAACACTAGGTTGGGTTCCTGCACCAGCTGTGGGTCTAGACATGGTGATGATATGCGGTGAAGGAGGCTCAGAATCAGATGAACCAGGAGAAGAGTTTGTATGGGGACTCGGAGGGCTATGAACTTGAACTCGATGGGGAAAGGTAATATGACTAAGTGGAAACTTGGGGTGAAGACCTAAAAGTCTTTGTGACAAATGCCTTGGTGGCGCAATGGTGGAAAGACACACGTGACATAAAAATGGCGAAGGGAGAACAACAATATGCCTTTTTCTCGATGAGGGGAGATAAATGTATTATGTTAAGTCTTGGCTTGGCAGTGTAAACCAAGCACCCTTTGCTTAAGGTGTGCTTGTGTGTGCAAGTGTATTTATTGATTAAGCCAGATCATGTTTGTAAAAAAGAAAAACATTTTCTGAAAATAAATTGAAATTAACAACAGAAAATGAACAACAAAACAATTAACTAAACCCCACCCAAATTGGGTTTGCAAACATTATGTTGGTTGGTGGTTAAATCGATAGAAAACACACTAAAAAGGTCAAGAGATCTAATTTTTGGTGTGACTGGGATCAAATGACACTCGACTGCTGGAAAGTGGTGCAGCAACAACAAAAAACCAGAGAGGAAGATCGCTGCAAAAAGATAGGGAGATGGTTGAAACACCTAGGGAAACCGATGGGACCCTAAGGCCGATGACCAAACAAGGTTTAATATAAAACTATGGATGGTGACAACCTATCTTTATAGATCTAAAATAGAAGGGTACAAATCTGGAAAATATCGCTGAAAGTGCTGTAGAAACTCAAACTACTCGCTCAATTAAACTCCTCCTATAAAGGTGGAAGTGTACAAAAAGCCCTACGAAGACTAAATTCCACTTCGATGAGTAAATCATAGTAGATCAAGGCCTAAGTGGGATGAGATAGAGGTCAAACAACCCAGTAGACAACTCTCTGCAAAACCCAAAACCGATCTGACAAAAACTTGGAAAGCCTAAAATCGCACGTACTAACCTATTTTCAGGTGAAATTGCACTTTTTGGACTAAAAGGTGTGCTCTAGTCTCCAGATCGCACTTTTTGGGCTAAAAAGTGTGATTTCTGCTTCGTGGATCCCAGTTGACAAATCTTGGAAAAAATGGTCGGCTCTGTCGTGGTTAGTTCTTGTGACCTGCGGAAAAGACCAGAAAGCTTGTGGAAGTCAGAAAATTAACAGATCTATGGTTAAAAAGCTAGGAAACATTAAGAGACTGAAAAAAGAAGAAAGGAGAAGCTAAAAATTGAAGGTCACCTAGGTTTCTGGATCTGAAGTATAAAACTAGTGGAGTTGGCAATTTTGTGATTGGCAACAATCATAAAATTCCCAGTGGAGTTGCCAATTTTGTTGTAGTGTTTTCTTCTCAAAGAAGTACGAAAAGAACCCACTTAAGACTATGGATGACAAATAGTCTCAACAATATAAATGGTTGCTAAACATTGTAGATCTACTGCAACTGATAGAAACAAAACCTGCCAAAGTCTTGATCTATGCCACAATCATAGTTAAGCAGCAAAAAAAATAGTAATAACTCCAATCATCCAATGGAAACCAGATATACAAAGAATATATTTTATTATAACACCTGTGAAGGGAACAATAAATCTTACAAGTCCCCCTCTATGGGATGGGTCCTTGGCTATCCTTAAATGTCTTCAACTTCTTGATAGAGTCTCTCTCCTCTATAATGTCTAAACCCAACAAATAAAATGTTTAAGCTTAATGGGAACTCAAATGGAATAAAAGTGGTGTGCAAAAATGAAAATAATTAGAGTTACAACAGCGAGTGCAACAATGAAAATAATCAAAAGTGAATAATGAATGGAAAACCCTTCTATTTATAACAAAATATTGAGTTATCCTTGAATAATCCACAATAATAAAATATTGTTAACCCCGTTCTTGGAATAACGACTTGGAATATTTTATTATATTTGGTTAGGAGGGAAAAAATATTTAAACTTTTATTTAGAAATAATAAATAAATAAATGATCTATTTATCATCTCAAGGAATTGGTTAAGGAATAATAAATAAATGATGGTTTATTGAATTATTCCTAAGGGATTTAGTCAAGTTTGACAAAGAATAATAATTAATTGGTAATTAATTAATTATTTTTTAGAGAAAAATAAGATAATTAATCATTTGTCTATTTATTTTTCATAATTGGGTCAAATATGAAAAGGAATAATAATTGAACAATGGTTTAATTAATTATTCCTAGAAGAAAATCAAATCAATAGCAATTTATTTAATTATTCTTCATGGTTTTGATTATAAATTACTTAACAAAGGTGGTTTATTAAGTAATTTTTCATAGCGAAAGCAATTTTACTATGGTAAAATTGGCTTTACATGGTGTACTTCGATCTATTTAGTAAATTAGGCTAGATGATAATTTTTTTGGTGATAATAGGGTCTTTGAGGCAGTTTTATATAAAGAGACCGTTTTTCCAGAATTCTAGGATCTTGCCCAGATTTGCAAAAGTAGCTAAATAGTCAACTTTGTGCATGATTTTCGAGGTAGTGGAGGCGAATCAGAAAAATCCAAGAGAGGTTTTTGTTTCAAACATTACAAGTCAGGTTGCCTCTAAAACATATTCCAAAAATCACCATGGTTAGGAAGATACACAAATGTTGTTTAGGCCAATTTATTAAAATATGTAATTTTCCATAATTAAGAAAAATGATTGTTAGAGCCAGAATTCACCTTGTAAATTTTATAAAAGACTTAGCCATGGCCTATGTGAGGGAGGAGATGTTAATATAGCTTCATATTGTTGGTTTGGACTGTTATCTCTAAATCAGACCCTGATAGGATGCTGATCAGGTAGACCTTAAGTAACTGTTTCAAACCTACTTTTGGCTGAGGCTTAGCCTCCCCAACCTGAGAGGGCTCTCTCACAAGATTAAATATTTTGATTATGAGTAAGATGGCTAACTCTATGAAACAAATGAAGAAATGTAAGTGGTGGAAACACAATTAGAAAGCATCCATTAGGTTGATGGAGTCAAAATCGTTTCAGTATAACAATGATCAGCCTTACATAGAAATCAGGGCATCCAGAATTCAACACATTTAGAACACACCAAAAAAATATAGGAAAACATAGTTTATAAATGTATCAAGGAAATTAGAGCACAATCAGTGATTTCTAAGTAATCACACATTCATACCACTTTAAATACTGAGAAGAGGACAATGCAATACATTCCAAACATTGAATTCCTTCTGATTCCTGAGAAGCAAAGCCAAATACTGTATTACTAAAACAAAGTCTTACACAAAGCACAATATTCAGGTTTCTCTAAAAATTTCCAACCCCTTGTACATCAGATGTTATGCTATATATAGATCTCTTTACATAACTGAAATTCCTCCTCCAGCATGAGGGGAACTCAAATTCTTCCTATTATGACACCTATTGACACTTTAAACTAGTTATTAAATGCAACTTACTGCTAACTGGAAGTTCTAGAGACCTAAAACAATTAGGAGTATAGCTCCACATCATGTTGGTAGTAGCATTTATTACAATCCAAACTCGTTCTCTGACAAATGGCCTTCTTCAGTTTAGATTTGGTGAATCTTTGAAACTCCTTGTTGGCCCTTAATGTCTCATCTCTTTACTGCTCCTGAAAACTAGGAAACTGCCCCTGTTTTTCTGCTTTTGGTCTCCACAAGGATATTCGAAATCAATTATCCCTGTTGTTCTTCTTTGATTACACAAAAATGTATTGGATTGCCATGTTTTTCATGTACTATAGACCTTTCCCACATACATGTGTGGAGACAAAACCTCTTCAAAGCTGTTTGAAATATCATGAACAATACTAGATGTGATCATTTTTATAAAAAAATAGCTTAGAGTTCATATATATCTTTCCTCTGCTTGTTTTTCCCTTGCTGGATGCTTGCACTTTGTAAATGATCCTTTTCTGAAATTCCCTTTCAAAAAGATTTCCCCTTGGTCACTCAAAATTGGTCAACTGAGTTATAATATGCAGCTACAGCAGTTTCGTAGCGCGCTACGAAATTACTGTGTAATCACAAAAAACAGTTTTAATGCCAAATTTGATTGTTTTGAACTTTCTTTTTCTTGAAATGTCTTTTTCATCTGGCCTGAAGCTGTTAAAAATGGAATGCAGAGATACCATTCTTCAAAGAAAACTTCAAAAAGGTAAAATATCAAAATTTAGGACTTAGCCTTACTTGCTGTGTGATTTTTCTTAGCTAAGGAAGTCCTTCTCGCTGGCTTAGTTGCATCTTCAAATCCTCGATTTGTCTCTTCATAATTCTAATCCCAGCTCTCAGTCTTGTATTGACTTTTTTGATGTATTTTGCCTCCTTTATTGCAGGGACTGACCAGGTGTAGTATTGAGCATGACAGTTGACCACCTCGGGTATTGAAATAGTTTTGTCTTCCCACAGAGCCTCCATTTTATTAAAATGAGCTTCCTTGATTGCATGTCTCCTTGAGGTTTTCTTCAGTTTGGCAATTTCAAGATTTGCTAATTCCAATTTCTTTTTTAACTCTTCAATACTACATTCCTCTTGAGAGATGGTTGCCTTACCTCTATCGTTTTTATGCAGTTGAGATGATGTTTCTGATGAAGTAACCGGTCCTTCATGAGATTTTGCTACCTCCTCTGTTTCACTTGCTTCTGGCAGCACCTCTTGTACCTCCTTTGAACGCCTCGTCACAAGTCTTCTTGGCTTAAAGACAAATTTAGAAACCTGATCATCAAATTTGAGCTTTTTCGAGGCTTTGATCCTTTTGGTTTTGTCTTTACCTGGTTCTATCAAGTCTGCTCAAACCAGAGAAGATTCTTCAATATCAATAGCTTGCAGCAAGTCATTCAGACTTCCCTTTGAAGCTGGGCTTTCCTTAGTAACCACTGTCTTGCCTTTTTCTTTAGCTAACTGGCTCTTGGTTATTCTTCTCTAGACTGCTTCACCTGTAGATGGTTCATGTACACCCTCTTTGATCTGAGTTTTCTCTTTCTGTGACTTTTGGATGTGTCTTGGATTACCAGTGGTCTGGTGGGCTCCTTTACCTGTTTCCTAGCCTTCAATTTTACAAATCTCATGGATCTTGTTTTTGCACGATGACTAGGTGCTGGTGGAGAACTCTTCGTAGCCTGAGGGCTGAGACCAGTTTCATTCTTGAAGCCAGACATAAACATGAACATGGACCATTCCCTATCTACTTTCTAGAGCTCATGCAAAACAATCAATTTGACTAAGCTGTGATGAAATAATGAGGTCTCATAGGCTTCCTTCTTTAACTGAACCTTGTCACACATTTTGCCTAGGCTAAGAAACAAGTAGAAAGGCAAATCAAGCGATATCTTCCTAGTGAAATGAAGCAGAAGCTTAAAGTGATAAGAATACACCTTACGATACCTCCCTTCACAGGTGAAGTACCTTTGTATGCAGGTAAGTAGATTAGCATACGAATCTTTGACAAAACTTTTGGGCACTGACTTGTTTAAGTCTGAATCAATGAACTCTGGTTTCAGAAATTCCTTGCAGGGGGTCATATCAAACTTAAAATTTTTAAACCATCTTTCCTGTCCCCTTGGAATGTCAGTGACTATAGATATAACCTCTGGATAAATCGGAAATTTAAGCACCCCAACTTTCGAATTCAATCCTGTGAAATTTAAAGCAAATTCCCTGGTGACTTGCATATGGCCTCCTCGAAGTTTTTCACAAAACCTCCAACAACCAACCTGTTTGAAGGCTTGTTCAACTTCATTATTCTTTAGGATGCTATCTAAACCCTCAGGTTCATTCCTCAAACATCTGCCTGATCTATGCTCTTTTCTTTCTGCAGACCCCTCCATGAAATTCCAGTGGAATGAAAATTTGAAAGACTGGCACTGTCTCAATATTCGATCACTGCCTCGCTTGAAAACTACCTCGCTTGATCTTCAAGGAATTCAAATTGAACGCTTGCCAATTTTCTCCTCATGCATGAATCCAAACATAATTATGAATGTGAGTACTTGGCTTCTTTTTGAAACTTGCAACTTGGGCGTACCAAGACACTTAACGACCTTAATGATGAGCATAAGCGGTTGAATGTGATAGGCGAAGTGTATGGACTGACAACTGATGATGTAAAGATAATGGACTTTGATAGATTTGACAGCTGGATGAGATTTGCTACAGATCTACATGAATCCCTGATTTCGTAGCGCAGCCAGTGCAAAATCTTGGTTTTGCGCTACAAAAACACCTAGACTGGGTTTTTGCGCTACGAAAACTCCTAGATAGTTTTGTAGCGCATAAGAACCTTGAAACAAGTTTCGACATATGGAGTTCCTGTGAGATATGAGACCAATGATAAACAAGAACGGAGAATTGACCCCTTCTGACATACCAACAAGACTCTTATTCAAAATCTTAGACTCTAAAACAACATGGAAAAAATCCAGACCAAGACTGACACCAATTTTCTGAAAAAACAGATGTTTAGAATTTGAAATTTTTCTTAAGTGATAACATGGACCATGAGCATATGGCTTCAGATGTAAAGGATTGATTTCATTAATATAAAAATTCATGCCAGGTTTTATTTCATCGATTTGTGCACTTTGAGTTAATTTTTCCTCTGTAATTTAGATTTGTTATATAGGGGATGATTTGATTTGTTTTCGCTCAGCCAACCCAACTCATCATCCCTCTTGTATATTGGTTTTTATAGTGGATTGATTAGTTTTCTGAAGTAGTATGAGATTCTTTATCTTGGTGTGTTTATTGTTAGAATTTATCTATACACCAATTTATTCTGCATGCATTACTGATGCTCTGTTCTTCGAAAATATTACACAACGCATTGCTTGAATTTGGATTTGGAAGGTTAACTTATATTTTTGTGTGAAAATTGATTGTTGGTACATTAGTTGGATATATTACTCGCCTTTAGTCCTTTTTCATCATGAAACGAGAATAGGTCTCTCGGCATTTGAAAATTGCAGCTTGGATTCCCAACTATACCACAGGTTTTGTATTTATTGAATGGATAAGTTTATTGAAAGCAGAAAGATTACATATCTAGTTCAATTCATATATATTTTACCTGAATATTATTGATCCAAGCTGCAACATAATTGGAGGGATCTACAACCATTTGGAACAAATTGTAAAACAAACTTTCTAATGGTATTGTTTGATTCTTTTGATGATGAGAAGCTGAGTTTTAAACATTAAATCATTGTGTTTTATTAAGGAATTTAGACTTCTGTGATCCATAACATTGTTTAGAGAATTTTCAGCGAAATCACATGAATATTCTATTGTCGACGCGTTTCGAACCAACCAGTGTGGTTCATCGTCAAGACAAGTTGAAGAACCAATCCAGCCCAGCTTGTTAAATAGTGTGTGCAGAGACTCCAACGGCTAAATTTTCAACGGCTAATTTTGACCTAATGCCTCGAGTCAAACCAAAAATATTCTTGTTAAATTTAATTATTATTATACTAAAGAATTAGTTAAATTAGGTACATTATATAATAAAATAAAATAATATCATAGGTACATCTTATACTTATTTAATCATAATTTTATTTATTATTTGTCATTTACAACCAAAGGTCAAATTGAAAATAAATTAATAAAATATTTTTAATTCCTTTAATTTTATATTTATTAATTAATCTATATTTATATATTAATTTATTATTCCAATACTATTAAAAATAAGTCGTATTCTTGATATAAAAATTTTCTTTATTATTATTCTTAGAAGTTAGTAAAATTTTAGGTGGATTAATTTTTATTTTTATTTATCAAGGTCCATTTAAAATTAAATTCACAAGTTATATCCTCTATCTAATATAATTTTATAAGTAATTTATATTTTTTAGTAATCTATATCTATTTAATAATTTATTATTCCAATAATATTATTAAAATAACCCATGTAATTGGGTAAATATATTATTACATATAAGGCCAAAAATTATATATGAAAATAGGTAAAGATACTATTAGAATGTTATAGG
>APFE030619933.1:0-10660 GCA_000404065.3 Pinus taeda
TTTTGCCCCGAAAAAATTTAGCAGTAATTTTTGTAAATCCAAGCTATAGTTATCAAACCTCAAGATTTTGATGGTGCTAAATCTATTTCCACCATCAAAAACATGATTCAAACACTGTTACAGAAGATTTCTTGAATTTTTTTTGCTCTGATTCCAGCGACTTTTGGATATTTAAGGAATTCCTTTGAGCCTCAATAAACGACGTGTATAACTATATATATAATAATATATAATATATATATATATAATTATAATATATATATATATATATATATATGGAGTTGTCTCTAGTGCAATTTTTTGGACTTTTCGGGTACCAGAATTTGGCAGAAAAATTTGAGGTGAAATCGTGATTTGTGTTATTTCAATTGGTTTTTTGACTGTATATATGGATTCAACACCCTGAAAGACCTACGACACTTCAATTGTATAGGGTTACCCATCAAGTTTGTGATTTCAATAAATTATTGACAGATTTTTAGAGAAATTAGACCACGAAAACCCACCGGAAAAACTTCCAACTAAAAACAACTCTTGTACATATCTCTCTCTCTATATATATTTACACTATTATATTAAAAAAGTAAAGAGAATGCAACACAAGTAAAGCATCATAAGGTGTAAAGCAAGTGGGTAAGTGATTTTAGCATATTTTGTAAGTTTCAATCAACCTTTTTTTACCAAACTATCGTCAAAGTTATTTTTAATCTGGTATATTTTATAATAATAAAAATGTCTTTAAAATTATTTATTTGTATATTTTATTTGATGATGATGATGGTGGTGGTGATGGTGATGGTGATGGTGATGGTTATGGTTATGGTGATGGTGATGGTGATGGTGATGATGATGATGATGATGATGGTGGTTAATGTCCACAGAGACCAAACTTTGGACCTAAAGAAACAAATTATTTAGTTTGAATTAAGATTTTATTCCTATGCTCAAACACCTTGGAGATAAGCCTCCCGAGCTCATTGTAATTTGACAACGTAAAAGGCTAGAAAGGTCAGTATTGCAACAAATAGTTTGAAACTGAGATCTAATGTGGTTGTACACGGGGAACTCTAAGAGGAAGTGATTTTCATTGTAATTTGACAACGTAAAAGGCTAGGAAGGTCAGTATTGCAACAAATAGTTTGAAACTGAGATCTAATGTGGTTGTACACGGGGAACACTAAGAGGAAGTGATTTTCATCCTCGATGCTCATATTCTCACATAGATGGTAGAACATTTCCATCCATGGTGTTTTAGGAATTGCCCAACCACCAATTTCACTATGGAGCTCATGAGAGTTCGTTCTAATCTTGGCTATATTAATTTTCTTCTTTGAGCTAGTTAAAACAGAGAGATACTTTTGATCTTCTAGGGTGGGGTTGATGACTCCTTATAATATCCTTAATTTCTTTTAGCTGCTAAATCTTTCCTCACCCACATTTTTTCTTTGAACTTAGAAGTTAAACACAATATTTTTAAAATGATTATTAATGTTTTGCAAGCAACATTCTCGTCGATCTCCCAATTGTTTAACCAAGGCCTTGATGTCCTTTTATACAACCTCATTTGAGCATTAAGGTGGTTTTGGCTAGAATTTAAAGTTAGCTTAGGAAGTCTATGGTCTCCTATGTTATTGAGTTTGTGCTTGTACAACAAAAGCCTAGTCATAGCTAGGCTCTCGATAGGGGAAAGACCCACTTCTATAAGGATAATAGGATAGGGTGTGTTGCTTTTAATTTTGAGGTTATACATTATAAAATTCTTCTAGATTTGCTCAATCTTTCTCCAGGATTCTCTAGAGATGCTACAACCCCAAACCTCACATCCATATAAGATAACCAGAGTGACTAAAGTTTCAAAGAGGAACTTCTTTCTATCCCACATTACGAGGTTTTTCGTTTGACAATTATTTTCAAGACCAAAATAAGTTTTCCATCCCCCATTAATCCTTTTCTCAATGCTATAGTTCTAGTAGAGCTTGTGATGAATAACAATTCCTAGGTACTTTGTAGGAAGACACTTCATCCAAGTTGCTATTGTCATACATAAAATTAGCGTAAGTGTCCTTGGATTTGATAATCATAACTTTTGTTTTGTTAGTGTTGACAATCATACCCATGGTAGAGCAGAAATCCTTAAGAAGTATAAGTTGCTTATGAAGATCAGATGGGCACATGTGAGAAGAACAATATCGTTAGCGTAGAGAAGAAGGATGATGACTATCCCAGCTAAGATCGTGCCAACACATTCTGCTTCCTCTAAACAACCTTCTAGCTTGTTGATGTAAATGCCAAATAAGGTAGGGGAGAGGGGGCAACCTTGTTTAACTTCGATATTACATTTAATATCTTTTGACCACCCCTCATTGCTCTTTAACTTGGCAATTACATTCTCGTATAACCTTATAGCGACAACTCTCAACTCAAAATGAATCTTTAGCTCTTCTAATCTTTTTCAAAAATTATTTCTAAAAACCCTATTTAGTAATATAAATCTTTTACACTTAATATTTATAATGAAATTTAAATTTAAATAATTATTTTAAATTGAATATCATTATAATTAAATAAATAAATCCATTTTAATTTTAATCTTTAAAATCAAATTTAATTATAATTATATATAATATATATATATTATATAATATAATATATATATATATAAATATATTCGTTAAACATTACGTAACCAATATAAAACACAATAATAATATAGATATGAATGATAAAGGTAACTATATTTTGAATGTATTCACATATTATATTGTTTTTTATATTTATTATATTTTCATGTTAAAGTTATTATTATGCATCTAATAGGATAAGATATTGTGAGATATATAATATTTTATGATTATCAATATATAATAATAATAAAGTATTTTAATATGGTATAAGATAAGTATTTACTATTTCTAATATTTACCTAAAAACAATAATTATAATATATATATATTAAAATATGTATATATACATAATATAAAATTTGAAGAATATAATGAAAGCAAAAAAATAATATAACCATAAAACATAATATTAATAATAATATAATGTAAATATGTATATTAATACCCATAATATAATATTTGAGAATATAATGAAAGCAGAAAATAATATAGCATGTAATAGCATTTAAAATATAACAACATTAAAGGTTAAAACTACATAAGTTTTACCTTGTATTATTTTCGATTTATTATACTTTTGTTTTTTCTTCACATATTTATATGATGCTTTATGTCTTCCCTTGTTATATTATATTCTTTATTTATTATATGTCCATGTATATATTAAAAACTTTTGGCTAAGCACATTTAGATTTTTGGAAAATATATCACTATAAATATTAGACTTTAATAGCCAAGAGTTTTTATATATACATGAACTTTGGTCGGGCTTTCTCAAAGTTCCCTCACTATTTTTATATATACATGAACTTTGGTTGGGCTTTCTCAAAGTTCCCTCACTACTTTTGAATAAATTGGTACATATTTAATATCTTGAAAAAACAAGATCTTGACACACATTCTTGAGCTTGCCCAACAAATGAAATTATGATTAGGTTACTTTCTTGATTTAGTCTTTCAGGGTAAGAGGGTTCTTGAATTTGAAGGCTTATGTGCTTGGTTCTTGAATGTTTAAGAGAATACACCTACTCAAGTTCTTCATTTCAATCTTCTCCATTGAGATCTTCAATATGCACAAGAGGATGCTCTTTAGTTAGTGTCCTCCCAGATTTAAGGTGGATGCCATGGTAGTCCAAGGAAGATATGGAGTAAGTCGGGTAGGTTGCAAGCCTAACAACTTGTGCTAGTTGATTCAACCTACCATTATTGGGGATAGCTATGGGTTGTACATGTAAATGTGGTTGAGGAGGGGTGGATGTGGATGATTGCATCATATGAGAAGGAAGGGGTTGCATAGGTTATTTCATAGGGGTCGGTTAAGGGCCTCCATATGTAGGATTGCTCCACCCTTGTGGCCAAATTTGTTGAGGGGTAAGAAAATCCATCCATGGTTGAGAGTGTAAGTACCATCACTGAGAGGGAATACTTCATGGGAGGGTTAGTCCAATAATAATTAAAAATTTGATATGGATCTTGGATCATACCTTGTGGCTTTTGTAGCCATGATTATTTTTGTGCAATACAAATAATCTATTCCAGCTCTTCTGCTTCTTGATAGAAAATTTTCAGTGCATATAGAGATAGGAAGTTACTCGTATGATGCTCTTCACTACATATGGCATAAATTTCAATTTTATCCAAATTATGGTCATTCCTTTAGTGGATGCATTCTTCTACATTTTGGTAAAATATTGTTAATGCTAGTTCTGCCTCCTCCTCCACTTTCCATGTATCTATCTAGGAGATCAGTGTGTTTAATATATCAATTTTGAAGTGCTCCAACATGTTTCCAATTTATGATCTAGTGACTCTTCCACCAATAGTCTGTTGATGGTAAAAAATGACCTCATCAACATGTAAGGGAGACCACTCAGTCGGGAACTTAAATCTACTCCTTTTCCGTTTGGAATGGTGGTTCTAACTGGTTTAATTAGGTCTAGTTACCCTCTCTCCTTCTTTCTTGGCTTATAGTATGTCTATTACTTGCCAATAGAAAAGAGACATCAGATCTATCCTCTTGCAAGGCTCATGCGAGAAGGTGATCCTTAAGTTGAATTAATGTCTCAACCAAGCCACTCTAAAGTTTGCTCTTGTGTAAGATGACCTCTAAAATGCAATAATTAAAACTAAATGCAGATCTACTTTGAGTAACAAAAAATAAATCCTAAATCTATCTTGATTGAAAGAAGGATTAGTCTCTATATCAACCAAGAGCAAGGTAAAATGGGATTTAGACCAACTTTGATTTGGAATAAAAATGAAATAAATAAGCCAAAGAAATAGTTCCAAGACTTATTACTAGTTCAAACAAGTATATGTATTTCAGCTATTTGATGAATAGTCATGAGAGCTCTGGTGCAATATGCATCCAAATTCAAATAAAATCAATTCAAACTAAAACATATATGACTACATTAAGGAAATAGTTCTCATAAAACAATCATTATTAAAACCAAGATAAACTTGACATGAATTTGCTAAATAGTTAACAAGTATGTTGTGTTTATCTATTTGAATTCATTATTTAACTTTAAAGCAATTAGATCCATCATTAAAAGATAGCTTTCAAATTATTTAAACAAGAATATATTAAATAAATTTACAATAGTGCAAAAACACATACTTATCTCGATCAAGAATTGCATAAAATGGCCATCAATCAACCTCTATCTCTGACAATAATGTACAAGAATTAAAGATCTTATCAAAGCCTTTGAGATAGATTGGGAAAGAGGCAGGCTTCAACAAGAGCTAGGGAAAAGATTTCTATCATCTTAGGGTTTCATGGATTTAGGATCTAGGGTTTGCACATGTAAATCTAGGATTAGGGTTTTGCATGGTTAGGGTTAGGTCATTTAAGAATTGCACTTAAGCATAGGGTTTCAAGTAGTCTAGGGTTTCAGATTTCTATCATCTTAGGGTTTCATGGATTTAGGATCTAGGGTTTGCACATGTAAATCTAGGATTAGGGTTTTGCATGGCTAGGGTTAGGTCATTTAAGAATTGCACTTAAGCATAGGGTTTCAAGTAGTCTAGGGTTTCGTTCAACCAATGCTATATTAGGGATTCCAAGCAATTAGGGTTAGGTCATTATTAGGGTTTATCCATCTTCAACAATGTCATATTGACATCAATGACAACTTTAACCAACAATCTCCACCTTTATCATTGATGTAAATATTCACGCCCATTCAACATTCTTTACCCCTTTAGCATCAATGGAAAATGGGGTGTCCGAACAACACCTTTTTCCATAAAGTGCTTCTCTTATCATGCTTCTTCTTGTTATGTTGCTCCCCTTGTCTTCACGCTTTCCTTTTTTTTTTTTTTGCAATGTAGTACAAGAGATATATTTTCATTTCTTCATGATAAACCAACTCCCCTGCTTGCATAAACTCCTATTGCTCTTATTTTTTCTGATGGAACCCGAGACAAGAAGGATTGTTGCCTTGTGATCAAGTGGGAGGCATCTTCAACGATGGATGTGTAATGAAGACAAAATATTATGCTTTTCTTCAATGGAATTACCCCCCCAAGCTTTGCATGCATGGAAGGGAATGAAGTAGATGATGTCATTATGCAAGAGATACTAATTTGTCTAACAATATTTTCTTCGAAAAATTATGAGAGATGATCCATCGAGATATATATATGTGTGTGTGTGTGTGTGTGTGTGTGTGTGTGTGTCTCATAGCATGATTGTAGATGTGTGACATGTCAAGGGTTTACCAAGGCTTATCAAGGAAGCATCATGTAAGAATAGTCATATTGTCACAAGTTCCACCTAACAATATGCATGGCCTTGGTAGAATCTCATCATCAAAAATTGAAATATCATATCTGCCAAAGATGTACTCATCATATCAACAGCATGAATTGATGCTTTGAGTATTCAATACACATTCCACGTGATATCCTCTTTTCATGCTTGGTGGATGGCAGACCATGGAGCTAACCGTAGGTGGATGACCATCAATGGTTATACAAGGAGAGGGATGTAGGTGTCTGTATTGCCAAGAAACATTAAAGTGGACATGGAAGGAACCAAGTTGTGACACTACTTGCATATTTTCCATAAGCACTGTATTGTTCATTGGCTCACACCACGCCGCAGTGGTACTCAACATGAAATATGTCCTGCTTGTCTTCAACCAGTCTATTATCCTTCCCCTTCTCTTGCAGTGAATTTACTGAATGTATGAGAGCCTGAGTCACACAGAGAAGTGCACGATGATGATGGCACCCAGAGTCCATGGGAAATTATCTTATAATCACACGATGATGATCATGTCCCCTGGGGGAATTTTCCATATGAACACGATGATGGCGACGACAATGTCATCAAGGAAATTCCTGAATTTGAAGATGACAAGACTGGTGAGGAGGTGAAGAATGAAATTGATCCCCATGACTGGAATGCCATGGAATTAACAATAGGCATATGGCCATCAATGGTTATACAAGGAGAGGGATGTAAGTGCCTTTATTACCAAGAAGAGATTGGAGCGGGCACAAAAGGAACTAAGGAGCTTTGACCTTCCTAAATCCCCTTTGACTCCTATCGACCTGCGCTACTCGTGCACCGCTCCTTAAAATGTGAAGACTTTACAATATTTAACAAAATTTGACCCACGGGACCCCGTTCTAATAGGCTCCCAACACAAAGTCATGACTCGTCTCGAGTCACTCTGCGGGTGTTGCCGCAAACTTTGCTTGCAGGCCACTGAATTCTATCTTCAACGATTGAAGTTCTGTTGTTCCTTGCATGATGACATCACAAACTTCTTCAACCAATTTCTCTGTCGTTGGACCTTCAACTACAAGGCCCATGGTTCTTTGTGTCTACTGAACAACTTTTAGCTTACTTTGAACAGTCTATGACATTTGTCTTACATCGTCATCCCGTGGCTGCATCCTTGAGGAAATAATAGAGGCCTTCCAACGTAGCTCATCAATTTGTGCCTATATGAATTTCCATTCGTGAATTCTTGAAACGTTTGGACATGTGCTAAGGTCTATGTTGTCACCTTGATCTCATCAAATTGCAGTTTCTTTTTGTAGATGTCAACTTCGTTTGTCTGCAAGTGTGGGTCCTCCTGCAGCGAGGTCCACATCTCCATTGTATACTCAAACAATTGGTTTCATTCCTTGACTGTAGCGGCCATAGTGGTCATATATGCTTTAATATCAGCCTCGCGCTGCTCTCTGAATTCCAGAGGAGTGGTTGCTTGTAGCTTCAGTTGAACCTCTAAAATCTGCAACTGTAGCTCAAACCGTACCTTTTCAATTTCCTCCTTGGATGCCTTTGCTATATCAGTTAACTTGTGAATTTTCTCTATTGAGGCCACCTCTACTGGACTATGGAGCTTAGGGAGGTCGTTGCGCACTTGGGTAAGGGTTGCTGATTTCACTGCATCACCACGTTGTGGGCCTGCAAGGCCTGCGCTATCTATGCAAGCATCTATTGATTATTAGTTTTTACCTCGTCAATAATCAACAAAGCTCATTTCTCCCAGACGCGGAACTCATTTGAAACTCCTTGGTGCAACTCATGTAAGGTCTGTATATGCAGTGTTGCAAGGTTAATACTTATATTTTTCTAGTACTTCCCAAGCTCCTGGTCGTCAGCTACCTCCAAATGGAGACGCCCCCCTAGTAGTTGCATTGCTTGGAGCTCAGATGTGATTTCTGTAGTGGTAGTAAATCTTGGCAGTCTCGCTTGATCCGTAGTTGCTTGGACCACACTCACCTGGATCACTCTCGTCTAGACCTATAATTCTTTTAGGCCCTGTTGCACTTTGTCCAGTACCTACTTGTATTGGTCCTTGATGTGCCCCCATATATTTTCTGTAGTGGAGTGGACAACATCGCTAGTTTCATCAAGATCCCCCTCTGTGAGGGCCAACGGTTCAGTACCTGCAGTCTTGTCAGATTTCTACTTCTTGCATGCCCTGTCAAACTACGCTTTTACCTTTTCTTGATCCTGAAGGGAGACTCTAAGTCCTACGATCTGAGATAGGGCTTTGCACCTTCTTCTTCTTCATCTATGGTTTCCACCTCTACATCAGTGTGCTTTGTCTAAGGTTCCTTGAGATCAATGGTAACCTGCAAAGCTACTGTTTACACATATTTTTCCTTTTGTGCTTTCTTCTCTTTTGTAGAAGCCTTTTCCTTCTGTGTTTCCTTCTCTTTTGTAGAAGCCTTTTGTGCTTCTTTCTCTTTGTCTTTCTTGGCTACTGTTGTTTTCCTCGTTTCTCCTTCTATGACCTACTTGTTCCTGCAGCTTCGCCAGATGGGGTGAGCTAATCACTCGTACTTTTGTTGATGACCCCATAATATCGTCCTCCACTACTAAATATGAAAATTTGTTCTATGCTCCTACGACATCCTTTTTCATGTGTATGGACAGATTGTGAAAAGTTTCCTTGAAGTCTGCTATATTTTTGTACTATGCATGTAGTCTGGGTGACAATCGTGGCCATTGGTTGATCAACATCCGCAACTCTGACTCGATCAAGACCCATAAAATATTGGTTTCAATGATATGGTTAGGATCCTTTGTTGCCCACAACGAGGAGAATTTCACAGCTTCACACAAGTCTGGATCCTGCGTTGGGAACTAGTTATCCTCAGGTGTCCTCCATGCTACCAACATGATCAATAGTAGTAACCACATGTAATGAAATGCCTCTGTCCTCCTGGGCTTCGCTACAATCCTCCAGGAATTCATGGTAGAGGTAATTTACCTAATTGAATTGGACCCCTTGGATGCACTACGCAACTAAATATACCATTAGTGCCAACACTTAATCGATACGACACTTCCGCATTTTTTTCCTTCCAAAATCTGTGTAGCAAATGACACAATGCCATCCAAGATAGAGATAATGGCGTAGCCTCCCGGCTTCTTCACCAACCTGAAGTTTCTCTTCATATGATTCGCGAGATTCTTCTCCGAAAAATTCCCCACAAAAGTGTGTGTGGGGTTCGCGCCCTGATAAAGTAATAAGGTGATCATGTGGACCAACATATCATCAGTTGGAATGGGCCCTCCCAATGATAAGCACCCATCATGAACCAATGCCAACAATTGATGCACATAGATAATATTAATTATGTTTCCGCTAAAGTGTGGGACATATAACATATTGAGAAATCATGTGCACTCAATCCTGACTGCCCACTTCATTGGCTCAAGCCTTGTGACACTCGCCTCCTCGTAGTAGACCGATTTCATGTATTTATTGGGTTCTAACTGTGGAAAATTCGCATGATCGTCCAGATCCCAGTCGTCCATATTTAGAAATCGTACCTGGGCCAACAAGTTGCCCTCAACAAGTACTTCCTCCGGCAGTAATGGTGTGAATACCTTGTATTTCAATGAATCAGGGTCCTTAGTGATCTTGGCAGTGGATTTACTAGGGGGTACATAAGGTGATAGCCGCGTAATTGGCACTGCTTCCTCTGCGTTGATATCTTCAACCCCTATATTCAACTCTTCTTCATCCATATCTAGGGGTTCTGCCAGCTTCTTATTCTTATCCGTACGACCCTTTTGTCTAACCTCATTTGGGTTTTTACGCGGTGATTTCCGAACCAGAGCTTTCTGTGGCTTCTTTTGCTTCTTCTCTCCTGCCGCGGAGGTAGTGAGTTTTGGCCTTGATGACCTATGCATTTTGGTAGGGACTAGTGATGTTGTAGTCATTTTGTCAATCCTCTCCAATAATAGTTTCTTTTGCCACTCAGGCCAATCTGCCTCAAATCCAAGCCTCTTTTGAAAAAATTCCTTCTCTACTTCTTGCCAATCTCCTATGGACATACAACAATTGTCGATGTTCACACTTAGGCATAACATCTCAAGACAATCTCTCTGGAATCAAAGTGTTAGAATGGGGAAGGGGATGTTGTATTTATAGCCCTTTTTGAATTCAAATCCATAGGTTCCCTCCAGATCTCCCACATTAATGCTCTTTTGGTGGAAAATTTCCAAAGATATTCTCCTTAAATGCTTTGCCCGCTCCCTTTAACGGAAAAAT
>APFE030619935.1:0-61234 GCA_000404065.3 Pinus taeda
ACAAGGGACCCACCTCCGCGCAGCGATTTGACTGCTAAGTCTACGAAGGCATACATACTCTACCCCCCTCTGGTTTTGAACCTGTGACCTCTTAGGAGGAAACACATGCTCTACATAGTAGCTCTTTAAAGCATGAAAGTTATATAGAACAATATAGAATGGATGTTGATTTCAAAGATATTTATGAATCACTAACTCATGGTGCTTAGGTGGAAGAAATCAATTATCATGTTCATGACAGATTTTTATATCATCTGGCTAATTTATGCATACCACAGACAGAAAGAGCGCATGTTTTCCGAGAAGCACATTCTTCTCACATTTCAGGACATTTTGGAGTAAGCAAAATAATGGCACAAGTTCAAAGGTATTGTTACTGGCCCCATATGTATGAAAATGTTGCTAAATACATTAAAGGATGTGTGATGTGTTCGACCAGCAAACCGGGAAATAAAAAAATCGGTTAATACATGCCACTTCTAGTTCCCTTGTGACCATGGGACAATATTTCCATGGATTTTGTTGGAGGACTTCCTATGTCCAGGAGAGGGCATGATTACTTGTATGTTGTGGTCGACAGATTCAACAAAATGTGTATTCTTGTTCCCTGCAAAAAGCAAGTGACAGTTGAACAAACTGCAAAGATGTTCTTCGATCAGGTATGGGTTCATTTTGGGTTACCTACTTCTATTATTTCTGATCGTGACACTCATTTTGTAGGAGAATTTTGGTCCACCTTATGGGAAATCATGGACACAAAGCTGAAGAAGAGCACAACCTTTCATCCACAAACCGACGAACAAATTGAAGTGGTAAACAACACATTGATACATATTCTCTGAGGGTATTGCAGTAAACATTCTAAATTGTTGGATGAATCTTTATCTTATGCGAAACATGCTTACAATCGAGCCTTACATTCATCCACTAATTGATCGCCATTTGAAACTTGTTTTGGGTATCTTATTGAAGTCACTAATGGATTTCATGTTTGGTGAAGAGGATAAAGTGGGTGAACATGATGATGTGAACAAAGCAGTTAAGTTCATTCAATGAATATAAAAAATACATCCAGCAGTGTAGGATCAGTTAGAGAAGAGTCAGGCCAAGTATAAAATGTGTCATGACAAACATCGAGTTGATCATCATTTTCATGTCAGCAATCAGGTATGGTTGTATATCAATAAAGACAGGTTGAAAGGAGAAGGTAAGAAACTGAAACCCATCAGGTATGGACCTTTCAAGGTTATGGAAAAGATTGGAAATAATGCTTTTCAATTAAATTTACCTCCTTACATGCGAATTTACTCAGTTATAAATGTGGAAAATCTAAAATTGTATGAACCTCTGATGATCATGGATCCTGAGGAAGATACACAAATTTCGACTATTGATGATTTGACACCTAAGTACATGAATGAGTTGTAGGAAGATATCATCTTGGACATGAAGATTATAAATTCGAGGCGTGGAGATGTTGAATATCTTCGAGTAGGACTCAAGGGCATGAATTCGAGTAAGGCAAGGTGGATGGAGATCAGAAAAGTGAGGGAACTATACCCTCACCTGGTATTTGCTTAAAATCCAACTTTTGTGGTCCAAAAGCTTTCAAGTGGAGAGGATTGATCTAGGAGGATCTTGTCAGACCAATATATCTGGAGAGCTCAGGTCATCTTTAGCTTCTTCAACTTTGCCATTGTTCTTCAGTTCTTCGGGGGTTGGTTTCGTCATTAGTTCTTTGTGGTGGAAATGTCACAAGGCGAAAATTATTGTATATGGTTTATTTCATTAAGAGGTAACCACCCTAAATGATTGTATTTAACATATGATACAAACCTATGGTGGAAAACCTAATGCTAAACCTAATTCCTAAACCCAAAGTGCATTAAAACACCAAAACCCTAAGTTAAATGACCTCTCGGATTTGTATTACAACAAAAAAAAACATTAAAAACATTACAAAACTATCATATCAGTCGTAAGCCGCCAGACTGACCACGCTGGGTTCTAAACCACAGACTATTACATTTGAACGAGTGTGTTAACCTCCAGGTTTCAGAACCGCATTGGGGTATAAACCGGGCATGTGAGCAATTGTCAGCTCATCGCAGAAGTTAGTGTAATTGTGTTGGAGGTTGTGGATGGTGGAAAGCCAGGTGTAACAACAATGGTGAAGGTAAGTGGACACATGTAAAACCATCAGAGCAATGATTATAACCACTGGGTGGATAAGCCACTAGGTGGAAGTCAGACAGTTGACCGTTGAAGAACCCAACTATTCACATGGAAACAGTTAGCCAACACATAGTCAACCTAACCACCGGCGGTCCTATTTTTAATAAATGGTTATATTTGGGCTTTTCGGTGAAGTTTTGTTAAAATATTAATTCGAAGACCTAGAAGCCTATCCTATGTGTCAGTTCACAACTAGACCAAGACTTAGAAAACCACCCAGAATGTAACCAATTCATCTTGAATTCAACCAAAGGAGGTTGGAATGTATTTGCAGGTCTTTTTAAAGGCAGTTTACTCATTGAAGACATTAGAGTGGTTTTGGAGTTTTTGTATGCAGATTCTGGAAGTGAGAGGTTGTTTTGTTTTCAGTGTAACAGAAGCATTGGGATTTAGAATTAGGAACCATGACAGGCATTGGAAAGCTAGTTCAGAGAGCTTCCTTTTGATAGTGATCAAAAGTGTCTGCATGCATATTCAGTCTGGTCTATTCTCTGTGTAATCGAACTCCTTGGTTTCAATCTTAATGAAGCGGTTGCCCATCTTGAAAGCAGGCCCGGAGACATAGTCCATAAGGGACGAACTTCGTAATCAACTTTGTTGTCTGGTATCACTGCGTTTTCACTGTTTTCACTTCTGTCATGCATCTTACTTATGTTTAATCAACTGCCGTAAAGTCTTTCTTCTCACGCAGTTTCCTCGATTTCCGCACTTTTAGTTAACAATCAATTCAATAATGGCTAATCAATTCTACATCAGTTTTAACTTATGATCATTTCTAAGACTCTCCTTTCTATAAAATCCTATTGTTCGTGGACCATGGGTAGGTCTATACAAGCTAACACAACTTACATAAAAGAAGGGTAAACCCTTTATGACACTTTACCCTCTACGCGCTCCACGACCACATCTTGCGAAGACTTTACACTTTTTACAATAAAACTTGGGCTTTTGCTCCAAAATTGACCCTAGGGGACCCTGTCCCAACAGGACCCCAACACAAATATTGTGACTCGCCCCTCGAGTCACTCTACTAGCACAAAGATCTTACTTTGAAGACCTTCCTGCTCTACCTGTGCCATTGCTATCTCAGTCACGCTCTGCGTGGATGCCTATTTGATCTGCTCCACCAGCTGCTTTGTTGTTGGTTTTGCACTATCTTCCTTTATCTTCTATTGTGTTTTTTGTAGGCTCTCCAGCTTATCCCCAATGGTGGTAGAGATAACATAGGCCTCGTCCAATCAAGGCCCCAATCTTTCCTTGAGGACCACCTCTTTCTTTTGCACTACCTCCACCTATTCGAGAAACTGCTTTGCCTCATTCATCTTGGCTAGTCGTTGTGATATAGAGACGGTGCGCGCCGTTGTTTTTGCTTCATCATACTGTTACTGCAATTAATGGGCTTCCACACTCAACCATTGCAGGTTAGGATCTTCTTAGAGCATTGTTACTACCTCCATGGATTGCACAAAGAGCGTGTTGCAATCCCGCACAGCAGCATCTACTGCTGTGTCTCCATCTTTCACAGGTACTTCAAATTGTTCTCTGACCTTTGGTGGAGTTGAAGGATGTGACTTCAACTCGAGCTCCGTTATCTTTAGGTTTGGTTCAAACTAAACCTTGGCCACTTCTGTTTTTGCATCGCGTACAACTGCAACCAACTTCCTAATCTTGGCGTCCACCGATGCTTCCTCCAGGATATGTAGTCCAGGGACTGCCTGGCATACCTCGACCACCATGGCTGTAGTTTGTTCGTTCTGCACCTGCACTTTCTTCCATGCTCCAGCATTGTTGTCTTCTCAATGAACATATGTTCTTTATTGGCCTTGTACTCATTGAACATGCTCAACGCGCCCTGCTCTCAGACATTAATCTCTACGATCACACCTGTGTGTAGTGTGTGAAGGAACTCACTAGGGAGCATGGCCAAATTGAGGCCCAAATTCTTCAAAGTGCTGACAATTTCCTTGTTAGTAGCCACCTGCGTGTTCAAAGCTCCATTAGACAGTGTGACTGCTCGAAGATCCATTAACCAAACCAACTCTACCACTTGAGTAGTCCCCAGTGCCAAATTGGTGGTTGTTGCGCTTTTTTATCCTGCATCTGCCTGGAGTCTAGTTGTTTGGATCTGCAACTCGTGCATACCTGACTGTATGGCAACCAATGATTGCTTCTGTTGCTGCTCAAACTGTTGCAGCAGTTCTGCTGTTGTATCCCACACCTTATCGCCAATATCATCCAAGTCGCCCTCTATCAGGGTAATTGGATCTAGTGATGACTTGGTGGCTTTCATCTTTTTGCGCAGTCCTTCCTTCTCCTGCTCCCTATACTGCTTTACCCAGAAGGGAGTGCTTTCCTACTGGCCTTTGCCGCCCTGCTCTGACCACTCCTCTTCCTCCGTTTGGGGTGAAGGAGATTTCTGACTCCTTTCTTAGCTGCACTCTTCCTATTTGGCCTGTTCTTTTTCGACGCACTCTGCATCTACCCGAGCCTTCTCCTCGACCTCTTTCTTCCTCTTTTCAGCCAACAACTGAACCTTCTGTCTAGCTGCTTCCTTTTTCTTTTTCTTCGCAGACTTGCTAGTCCTGGCGGCCTCATCGGATGCAACATGTCAGTCTGCTTGCCAATGCTTGATGGCTTCTGCAATCGCGTCATACGTGGCCAAGCAGTGTAAGTCAAACCATTTCTGGTCGGGGTCCTTGCATGCTCGAATGTAAATATGGTGGAAGTTTGCCTTGAACTCTGCGTACCCCCACAACTGCTCGAACATGGCTGGTGATAACCGCAGCTTCTGGTTGATGTCCATGCGAATACTCGTCTCCATCAACACCCAGAAGACTTTGCTTTCCATTACCTGCGCAACATCTTTCGTGGCCCAAAGAGACTTGAACTTTGTTGCTTCTGGTAAATCCTTCTCCACAAGAGGAAATTGGCTATCCTCCAGCAGGTCCCACGCGACCAACACAATTGAGAGAAACATCCAAAAATAGTGAAAGGTATTACTATCGTTCTACACCTCTTTATAGTTCATGAGGAACTCGCTACAAAAGTAGCGTGCCCAGTTGAATTGTACGCCCTCCACACACTGAGCTGCTAAAGAAACTACTGGTGTCGACACCTCGTCTGCATGACACTTCCTCATCACCTTGCCAGCCAAAATTTGTGTGGCAATATTGACTGCGGGGTCAAAAATGCTGGTAATCGAATACTCATGCGGATTTTTGACAAGCTTAAACTTGTCCTTCATCTTCTCAGTGAGGATGCGCTCGCTCTTCTTTCTGCCAAATGCCTTGGTCGGATTCAGTCCAGAGTGCGTAATAATGTGATCCTGTGGATCAACATATCCTTGATAGGGATTGGCTCATTCAACCATAAGCATCAATCATGGACCAAGCACAACAACTGTTTAATGAAAATGAGGTTGATGTTTGACCAATGATAGTGTGGCACCCATAACAAGTTCAACAACCCTGACCTGTTGACTCTGCGAATCCATTCCACCGGCTCTAGCACGGTGACACCAGATTCTTTATAGAAACCCTCTACATGAAGGTGTCAGTAGCAAGGTGGGGGAACCTCTCGTGGTTCGCCAAATCCCGGTCTTCAAGCTTAAAATGCGGGACCCGTGCCAAGAGCGGACCTTCAAAGGTAATATTATCCAGCAACATGGGAGTGTTGAGGGAGAATTATTCAAAATTTAGGTCCTTCGGGACCTTCACCTTGCCTTGTCACGGAGGGATATACTCTGGCAGCTTTGAAATAGGGTCTACTCCCTCAATATCTATCTCTTTTGTGGCTTCCTCCGCTTCCAGGTCTACCACTTTCCCCTTTTCCTTTGCGCTCGAATTTTCTTTCCGTTGCACCTCTGTAGCTACATGTTTCATTGGTGACTCATGCACCAGCATTGGCTTCTTTTTCTTATCCTTCTTCGACTTGGGGACCTCTCTTGTCAATGTAGGCTTCGGCCTAGGTGACCTTGGTGCCATAAGCATTGTTGCTGGAACCTCCATACTCACAACCTCAGGGGCAGCTCCCTTAGAGGCAATAGTCTCTCCAACGCTTATAGTTTCTGCGGGACCTGGTCTTAGCATGATGTCACAGATAAGCCTTCTATCTGACTCAGGATATTGAGAGAACACAGGGTTTGCGAGTAAATCCTCAAAGAATTCATGGTTCATGCGCAACAAACAACACAACTCAGAAATTCTCAGAATGAAAAGTGTTTCTCGCTGGACAGACACCTATAATTTATAAGCAAATTTGAATTCAAATTCGACTGTTCCCCCCAAAATCCATCCATAAATGTGAGATTGGCGGCAGATTCCCCAATATTTTACTCTTAAATCCAACCTTAATTTCCTTAAATGCTGGACGCCCACTCCTCTTAACTGTCTTCTAGCAGTCAAATCATGAATAATGATGATAATGATCACTTTTTGGCTGCACTATGCGGTCTCCCCTCCTATAGCACAACTCCCTTTGCCCGTCTTCTCGTACTATGACATCCTCCTGTTTCATGCACACCTCTAATCACGTAGCTCTACAACCTGGGCAATGTAGTTTATAGTCCCGTGCCTCCTTGCAGCTACCTGGAGCGCTAAGACTGTGCCACCATCATGTAGTCATCAGGTCATATCCCCAGTGTATGGCTTCAACCAGCGACCATTTACCTTTCCCGAAAATGGATCTCCATTTAATTTCACAAGCTGAACTGCTCCATCATCGGTAATCTCTTTGATCACATATGGCCCCAGCGAATGCATCTGAAATTTTCCTGGAAATTTATCAAACTTGCTATTATATAATAAAACTAAATCATTTACCTTGAAGGTGCGTAGTTTGATGTGCCGATCGTGCCATGCCTTTTCACGTTCCTTCTGAACCTGCTGATGGAATCCAGCCAGAAACCTGTCTTCCTCAATCTCTGTTAGCTGCACTAGCCTCTCTTCTAAGGCTCCATGGTCCACCTTCCCTGTAAATGCCACTATGCGTAGACTAGGCACGATATACTCCATAGACATTACAACCTCTATGCCATAGACCAACGTAAATGGTGTATGACTAGTAAGTTTCTTACCAGTAGTTCTATAAGCCCATAACACAGTGGGTACGCACACGTCCCAATCACTCCTCTGTGCATTGAAAACCTTTGTCAATGTGTTCCCCAATATCTTATTAAACGCTTCAACCGTCCCATTGACCTAAGGATGATATTGCGTACTCTTCTGATGATAAACTTGGAATTCTTCTGTTAGCGCACTGATCGTTTCATTAAGGAAGTGCATACCACGATCTCTCATTAAAATCTTTGGGCAACCAAACCTGGCCAACACATACTCAAACAAAAATTTTGTTGTTGTTTCCCCTGTACAGTCCTTCACGGGTTGTACCTCTGCCCACCTAGTCAAATACTTAGTCGCGGTGATGATATACTGCGAACTCGTCTTCTTTCCAAGGGGCTGAACCGGTCCTACAAAATCAATTGCCCACTTCTCAAATGGCTACAATGATACCTACGGATTCAAAGGCAGTTCATCCCTCCGTGATGGCCTGCCGGTTCTCTGACATGCACCGCATGCCCTACAATATGTTGTGGAATCCTTATGCAATGTTGGCCACCACAACGCACCACGTAAAATCTTTTGCATTGTTGCTTTTCTTGCATAATGGCCTCCCGCAGCCCCTCCACGGGCTTCAGCTAGGATACTTCTTTGTTCAGAAGCAGGCACATAGCGTTGCGGTATCTCGTCTAATCCCATCTTATACAAGTGACCTGCAATAATAGAAAAATCTGTCGCGTGAACCACCAATTCCTTCTTTGTTGACTAGTGTATCCTTCTGGAGCTGTTCTTGTGGTTAGGAAGTGGATAATGTCTGGAAAATAATTGTCTGCTACACGCACCGCAAAGAGCTGCGCGTCAGGCAACCCTTCCTCTAAATTAGTAGGCTCCTCTCCTGTTTCAATGTGTGACAGATGATCTGGCCCTGTGTTCAATCTCGCTGGCTTCACAATTACTTCAAAATCATACTCCTGAAACAACAACAACCATTTGCATATTCCCCCCCACCCCCAACACAAGCTTGTTGACTAGGTACTTTAATGCAGAATGGTTTGTATACATCTTAAAGTGTTCACCTAGTAAGTAATGCTTGAACTTCTGGAGCGCGTACACCATAGCCAACCCTTCGCGCTCTATCATCGAATAATTCTTTTCAGCCTTAGATAACTTCCTGCTCGCAAACACTATCGGGTGATCCAATTCTCCTTCACCGACCTCTGTCAGCACTGCCCCCAGCGCAATGCATGACACATCTACATGCACATTAAATTCCTTCTTCCAATCTGGGAATATTAGGATCGACATGGTGACCATCTTCTCCTTTAACACATCCAGGATCCACTGACATTCTTCATTCCAATAGAATGTAGCATCTTTCTTCAAAAAAAATTTCCATCGGCGCGGTAATCTGAGCGTAACTCTTGATGAACTTTCGATAATATCGAGTATGACCTAGCATTGCGTGCAATTGTTTAACACTCCTTGGCACCTCCAAATTAATTATGACCGCAATCTTAGCAAGGTCCACCATTAATCCTTGTCTGCACACTACATGACCCAGCAAGATTTCGAAAGGGACAAAAAATAAACACTTATTCAAGTTTAACATGATCTGATACCTCTGGCACGTATCCAACATCAAGCACAAACTAGCTACATGGTGTTTGACCATCCCAAACACTGTCCAATCATCAAAATATACCTCCAAAAACTTGTGAACGAACTCCTTGAATGCTGCAATAACTACGCGCGAGAAGATTGTTGGGGCATTCTTAATTCCAAAAGGCATTACTGTATACTAAAAGCATCCCCACTCGGTCACGAAGGTAGTCTTACTCCTATCTTCTGGCGTGATATTTATCTGATTTTATCCAGAGAACCCATTAGTGAATGAATATGCTTCCTGGTTGCCAACATTATCCAATACCTCATCTGTGAACGGAGTTGGAAAAGGATCATGAACACAAGCATCGTTCAACTTCCTAATATCTACATAAATCCTTATCTCATCCTTTTGCTTCTTTTCCTAAACTACCATTGGACTCAACCAATCAGATTCCTCCATTGGTTCAATAATACTTGCTGCCAACATTTTTTCCAACTGCAGGCGGACCTTTTCCTTGTACTTTGGATTAAGGTGATATGGCCTATACTTAACAGGCTTCGCGTCTAGTTTCAACATTACTTTCATCACTCCTAAGTCGCCTATTATCCCCTTCAAGTTTGAAACTTTGTAGGGAACAAATCCTGGTACTCGCAGAGCAACTCAGCAACCTTATCGATCGTAGCATCATCCTAGTAGTCCCCTATCTTCACAAACTTCGGCTCTGCCTCTGTGCCAATGTTTACCTGTCTAGTTTTCAGCAATGTGGTGATATCTGGATTCTTTATCTGCGTCCCCTCAACTTCGCGGTGACCTTTTGCCTCTAGGATATTAATGTTCCTTGGATCCTCGTCTTCTTCTTCAGTAGTCACATTATATCATTCCAGCGCATGGCACAACTAGGTGGTCCAATCTGGTTGAATCAAATCCAAGGGATCTTGTGGGATTCTAAAGATCATTGACTTGACCTCCTGCAACGCTTCATTGATGCACTCCAATCCATCCTCAAAGTTGAATGTCATCAAGAATCCCTGTCTCAAAATATCCCGTTCATTCGTGCCGTGGCAGAGCTTTGTTTCCAGGTACCAATTCATTGGTACCACATCCAAAGTGTGAGAGAACAAATGCACCCACTCCGGTTGTGGCTCTGCTCCATAAGCGTCATTCCATTTGGCTAAGTGATCACACATACCACTCCTCCCATCATATTTCTCTGTCAATCACACTTTTGGGCGACCAAAATGCACCCTCGTTATTCTTCTATATTCACGCCATCCATCAAAATTGTCTTTGTGTGTACCCCACCATCTTGCAACGTAGTGCGCAATGCCAAATCCAGTGCTTGGAAGCGATGCTTCTCACACACTTCCCTTTCAAATGTATCCAAAATTTTATCTACTTCAATTAGACCATCATAATAAGGCAAACTCCTTACCTTCGATGATACACAGTGCAACGATTTAGTCATCATGTTGCAGCGCAACATAGATACTTCATGCAACCTATTCTGCCAGTGTTCCAACTCCTCGTCTGAATATGATGTAAAGGAACTTTCGCGGTCCCATGCAATGCGCCCATTTGCTGTTAGATTCACCCAATCTTGGTCTCACATTGTTATCTTGTATATCTGGTCCAAATCATCGTCACTTTCATAATCTTGGACCGACTCAGTATAACATGGTCCTTCTGCAGGGTCCAAAGGTACTATTAAGCGGATCGATTTCCTCTCAAATGACATTGTCTGCTTCTTCAGATTAATCACCCCATTCATGTCAATAGCCCAATCAATCCCAAGGAGTGTGGGGTATGGATTGTTGTCATTGACAATCTCTATCACTTCGAAATCAGCTAGCGTGCTCGCGCCTTCAATATCTACTATCACTCCTTGCAATCTTCCCATGGGGATAATCTTTTGTTGATTCATAATCCTCAATTGAGTCGGAGACCACTGCAGCACAGATCTCCCCATTCTTTCCCACTTCTGTTTAGGAAAACATTCACATCCGAACCCAAATCCAGAATAACTTGTCCATTTCATACTCCCCTATTTGCGTAGTGAGTCTCATCTCATGCCCTGTTCTTGCCTTATGCTTACTAATTTTTCTAACTATACGAGGTCCTTCAGGAGCATTTTCTTTTCTGGCACACTTACTTATCAACTCTTGTAATCCTTTGATAGCCTTGCTATCGTGCAACAACTTCATGCAAGTTTCCAAAAAGGTAGTGAGCATGGATGGGTCCATTTCTTCAGACTTCTTATCCTGACTTCTTGAAGTTGAAGCCTCAGTGAAGCTTTTGTTCACTTCCATGAAGGTTTCTTTCACTTGCTCCAAATCAAACCCAATTTCTTTTTCTAGAGCTTTGCAGACCCATTCACTCTCTTCAGGTTGCTTTCCCTTATCCTCGCCAATCGTCATTCCACTACACAACACAATATTCACATTAGGATCCTCTTCATAGGGTTCAACCCTCATCATTTGCAGGTTCTGGGTAGGCTGTTGATGCTGCGTCCCCTTTTCCTACATCTTAGCTATTAGTACAGGGAAGTCTTCTGTGGCATGGTCAAACTGAGTACAGTATCTGCATGACATGTGCATCGGGTTCGTACACTCCCATGCGTAGTGTCCTGGCACTCCACAATTGTAGCAAAGGACTTGACCCCGACCTCTCGCAGGTCCTCCTCTGCCTCAACCCTGTCCGCGCCCTTGATATCCTCCTTGCGCTCCCTCAACACCTTGATCCGGAGGCCAATTTTCAGTCTGCATCTGATATGCGGACGTTCTCTCCATCATTAACTCATAGCTATGACAGTTGCGCTCATCGTGACCCATTGATTTGCAGAAGTTGCATAAGAGTTGTTGATGTGTCTGTACAAATTTCTGCAGCAAATGACAATTGTCTGTCACATGCTTTCCAGCTGCCTGACATATAGCACACCATAGCGTGGGCCCTGTACTTGGCCTGGCTTGAGCCTCTAGCCTCAAAGGCATCGACCCTCCTCCTGCCACATAATTCGTGAAGACAGTGCAATGATCTTTATCATGCCCCTGGCTCTTACACTTTAGGCACCAAACTTCTTCGTGCACCTCTGGTCGAGTTGCTCTATCTTTCTTCAAAATTTGGAACTTTAGGAAAAGATTCTGCAACTCCGCGTGAATCTGCTGAACTCCCAAAGCAGCATCTTGAATCGATGTCTCATGCAATCTCATCGCAATCTCCAAGGCTTCCGCTTGGGTCCCAATATTTTGCTGTGATAAAGAAACACTTAAATGAGGCAAGAGCAAAGCTACAAACCGTTCGCGGTGCTATCCATCTATAAGATTCATGTTATCTTCACGGATCTTGCATTTCAATCGTTGATCCAACTCCCATGGTGTTCGCTAGGCTTCATCATGATTTCCTTGAATCTAATGATTGGTTGTGCTTTAGCTTGGGCCTACTAAATTCCTGAGTTAGCACAGTTTGAATGTTTGCCAACGCAGCCGTCGAGTTATTAGTGCAGTACTTAATGTAACACATTAGCGCGCGATCCTGTAAAGTAGTAACCAACATTTATTTCTACATCTGATCATATGTAATGTTCTGGGCTATCCACACGGACTTCACAATGAACCAAAATTAGTCTGGGTCCTCTTTTCCCAAGCCCTTGAAAATGGGAAACTTCATTGCATGCACCATGTTGAACAATGGTGGAGGTGGTGGCAGTGTGGGGGAAGGTGTATGTTGTGGAG
The DNA here is from genome assembly GCA_000404065.3 of Pinus taeda. Classification (NCBI taxonomy): domain Eukaryota; kingdom Viridiplantae; phylum Streptophyta; class Pinopsida; order Pinales; family Pinaceae; genus Pinus; species Pinus taeda. The sequence goes on from APFE030619935.1 coordinate 12,627, forward strand.
GTGAAGATGGAGGTGGTGTGGGCGGATGGGGTATTCACGGGAACCCTTTCCTTATTAACTAGACAACACTCTACGGAGAAGCCTGTGATGTTGCTTCGTTGTCACTTAGAGGAGGCTCAATCAATGGGCTATATTTAGGGCCTATTATCCCTCTATTCCTGAATAACTTTCCACTTCACGTAGCTACAAACATCAAGGTAATTGCATAACCCTCTTTTCACACATGAGAATTTTAAGCCAAGTATTCAAAGATCTTAAATACTTATCTCACGATCCCTTGAAGAAGCACTTCTCTGCTTCGTTGTAGCTGATTGAGGTATCGACCGTGAATTCTGTCACAAATCCTCTGATGACACGATCAAGCCAGTGATTGACAGTGCAGATGATCTTATCTTTAGAGGCTTCCAATCTCCGCACTAGATCAGGGGTCCACACTATTCGACCGTCGAGCCTCCACCTTCCCTAGCTGTCTGCTAATTTAACGATCCACTCATATAGCTTGAATGGGAAGGAATAAAAGAAAATTTCATGTATCTCTATGTACATATACCTGTCCAACCATTGTTCTTTCATCAATCACAAATTCCTGTTTCCTTGCACCGTGAATTCGTGGATCTTTCTATCCAACCACTCCTCAATTTTATTTCTTTGTTGGATTCCAGTGATGCGACATCACACCTCTTTATGTAGACCCTGGTCCCGGAAACAGAACCTTTTGTTGGTTTAGTGGGTCCTGACCCAGGTTCAGAGTTAAGTTTGCCAAACAAATCCCAACACTACTGGCCCTTTCAGCATCAACCTATGGAGCACAGACTGAAGTATCACTCGAAGCTGTATGGGGGGATGTTGGAACCAAGTTTATGCACCCAAATATTAGTGTAATGTCATTTTGTGCCCTAAACCTACCTTTGCGCAGATCGATAAGCCTCTAAGGCTTATCAATATAACTTCCTCCAACCTCTAGACCTTCGCGAAGGTCTACGATTATCTTGCGTGAACCCTAAATAGGTGAATCAACCACTTACATGCCTCTGGAATTACCCTTAATTCTGTATTTACCCAGATCGGCTTAAGTGTTTGATAACATTAACATGCAACAAGATATTATTTGCGTAAACAATTATTATTACTTGCGTTCATATGACAATGTAAATAATATAAAATCGCGCATCAACATAGTATTAATTCATAAACCCATCATTCATCACAACATAATAGTGCATTCATTCATAACAAAAATAAATGGACAAAACACAAGAATTGTTGGAATAATCTCTTTATTAATTCTTCTGTTCTTCTTACAGACTCAAGACTTCCCTGCGCACTCCACTGCAAGGGTCCGCACACTCAGCTGCAGACTTTACTCTAGGCCTCTGCGAACACAGCTGTAAAGCCTCTCTTCTACTCTAAGACTTCTTTGTTCTTACTCTTAATGACCCATTACATTTTCATTGATCTCTACTATCTGCCTTAGACTCTCTAGGAATCTCCTTTTTATACAATCCCATGGTTCGCGGGCCATGAACCATGGCCATGGGTAGGTCTATACAAGCCGACACAACTTACATAAAAGAAGGGTAAAACCCTTTATGACACTTTACTCTATACACGCTCCGCGACCACATCTTGTAGAGACTTTACACTTTTTACAATAAAACTTGGGCTTTTTGCCCCAAAATTGACAATAGGGGACCCTGTCCCAACATACGGTTTGGGGGCACCTTTCCCTTGCTTCGGATTCGCAAATCCAAAGTCTCACTTCTTCTGTTTAAAGTTTTGCTCGATCTTGATGGCGTATTGGTATACCGTGTCGAGCGAGGATATGTTCAGGAACTCCATCTCGTCCTGGATGTATCTATGTAGGCAACCTTGAGTACCAAATGTTTCTCTGAATCCTTGATACCCAACTTCATGCGAATGATATGAAAAACATGGTAAACTCTGACACATCTTGGTCCCTTCCCTACCGCAGCGTGGTCCACTTTATGTATTTGTACTCATAGCTCCCAACAGGGTAGTACTGCTCCTTGATGACATCCTGGAATGAATTCAAAGTGGGAGCGGTTGAAAACACTAAGGTTGTACTTTCATCCGTCTGCTCATAGTAGGTTTCCCACCAGTCCTTGATGTAAGGGGTGACTTTGAGAAGAACAAAAGTTACCATTATGGGATTTTCGAGGTCTAAAATGAGCCTCCTAAGAAAAATGTACAACCAAATTAAACTTTTTAAGAACCATTAGGATTCAAGATGATGATGTCAACCATGGGGGATGATTCACCATTTTTGGAGTAAAAAAGTACAAAGATTAAAAAATAATAAAATAATTTTTTCAACTCATATTTTCAACTTATCTCCCTAAGTTTTTACTCAAATTTCGAGCAGGAGTACTCGTTGGATGAAAAATTTAATTCCTCATCCAAGGAGTACCCATGTTGCATACTTTCGGTGGAACTTTCTACACAAAAAATGAGAAATACACGAAAAAACGTGATTGCAATCACTTTTTCATGTATTTCTCATTTTTCATGTAGCAGGGTCCATCGAAATTATGCAACATGGGTACTCTGTGGATGAGGAATCAAACTATGCATCCAACGAGTATTTTTGCTTGAAATGAGTAAACCCATACGGAGATAAGTTGAAAATACGAGTTGAAAAAATAATTTTGTCTTTTTTTCCGTCTAAAATTTGATGATGTAATCTAATCTTATTTTATTATTTCCACTATTATTTTATAATTTCCTTAGGAGGCCCATTTTATACCTCAAAAATCCCTTAATTCTTTTCCTGACTAGAAAAATCATGAACATAAAATATCCTTCTAGCAGATTAACCATTTATCTACAACGTCCTCATCTATTTGGCCCTCGAATATGGGAATATCAAAGTTTACTTGTACCTTAAAAGGTGTGGAGCCTCTAGAGTGGCTACTGGATGTGGATGCGCCGTCGGTGGGCAACCGTTGAAGGATTTGCGCAAAGTTATCCATCATCACGTTCCTTTGTTTCTCGAGGTCCTCCTCAAGCAATATTTTGATAGGATCTCTTCCTCCCTCGACTTTCTTTTCATCCCCCATGGGCGACTGTCAGGGTTGGAAAGGCTGATCTTGTAAAGGTTTAACCAGATCGAGCCCTAACTCCTTATATCCTGACCTCATTGGGGACATGCAAAGGAAAATAGAGAAAGAGCAAATCACTCTGATACCACTGATCTAGATTTAAATAAGAACACAAAAATTACAGATATAACCATAAATACAGAGATGCAACATAAATAACACTTCATTTCATTAATATCAAATACTGAAATATGCTTACAAACAGAATGGAAATAAGACTATCTCAGACGATGATAGCTTATCTTTGAGAAGAGATGTGGTGGCTACATGCCTCTGAATTGACTTACAATGAGGCTCAAAGGCATTTTTATTATTGAACAATAAGAGAAAACCCTAAACAACCAAAACCCTAACACGAGGGGATGTAACACCAACAGTTTATGGGCCCTGTTCGGGTTAGTTGGGCATCCAACTTCTCGAGGCCGTAACTTGGTCATATTATCTTCGTTTGATGTATATGATACCTTGTTGGAAACATATCTCTGAGGACTACATCTGTTGATGTGATTTTCGTAGAAATCACTTTACATAATAATCACCAAAGACATTTTTCCAAAAAAATGCCGTGTAGGGCCTCAAAACAGCTCTGGAAGTTTAGGACTCGAAAAACTGCCAAAAATAGTAAATTGTGCTACAATTAAGGAAATTGGAAAAAGAAGAAGAAGTTGAAATAACAATGGTGATGGTCCAAGTGGAATAGGCAGGTGGCCACCAATATCCACCTGGATCAGAGTTGGGAGTGGTTATGGCTAGTGCAGGAAGAAATAAGGCGGAGTAACAGAGGCAAGACCTCATCCAAAGAAGAGGAAGAGGAATTTGCATTAGTTAGCAAAGGAAGGAAGGCTAAGGTGAAGAAGTCCCAAGGTGAGGCTGATTCTAGCCAAGAGGGCAATCAAAAAGACTTGTCCAAAATCAAGTGCTTTCACTATCATGAATTTGGGCACTATGCCATGAAATGTCCACAGAGGAAGGCAAGCAAGAAGGAGCCTATAGTAGTAGCAACAGGCGAAGCCTTGGATTCACAATTTGAGCTTGAATTTACTGTCATCGCATGCATGGCGAGCATAGTGATGGGAAACATGTGGTATATGGATAGTGGTTCCTCGTTCCAGATGAAGTGGAATAAATTATTTTTTAGTGACTTGGAGGAGAAAGATCTCTAGATGAAAGTGAGTTCGGAGATGATAGAAGGTATAACACAACCGGTATTGGTACATTACCTTTCAGAGGGATTCTAGCTCCCTTCTTAGACTTAAGGATGTGATGTTTGTGTCGGGTCTAAAGAAGAATCTAGTTTTTGTTGCGGTGTTAGAAGACTATGGCTACAATATTAATATTCAATAAAGGAAAGGCATTCCTGAGACACATCGTTACATGACAAGTGAAGCATATTGGTGTGCAAGTCAAGAACTTGTATGCACTTGAGGTAGAAGATGCATGAAAATCCTTGAGGAGAAAGGTAGAGACTAGTGATATGGTGGTTGAGAGGGAGCATGTTGAAGCAGAGAGGAGGAGGAGTGGAGACATCCACTAAAGTAGTGACCTCCAGTAGGGGGACAGTTTGAGCTAAGTGGGCAGAGGGAAAACATGCATCCATACCTCCATATGTGAGGTGAGGCGATGTAAAACCCTAGTCCAAGAGTTACGAATTACTCGCCCTAGTCATAACTCTACTAAACATTTCATCAATTTGTGGTCATCTTTAAACCATCATCAAGGAACACTTTCATTTCGTAGAAGACTTTAACTTATAGGTCGATTCATAATTATTATAGGAATTGCTTCGATCCAAGTTCTAGTGTTAATGGTCAACCTTAAACCATCACTGGTATAAAACTTTGACTTTTTCTACCTCGTTCTATTTGTGGTCTTCCTTAAACTACCATTTCAAATAACACATCCAATGATTGGTTGTTAAACACCTTTGTATTTTATCTCTCTTCTTGGACACACATATACCCTTTCAGATTAAGTGGGGAAATGTTGCAAACATAATCCTTTGGGGTTATGTGAATTTGGCCTATTCACTTGAGAGGAAGGAGAAAAACCTCAGGTGAATGCCAATAATCATGGGAAGTCCAAGATACCTCTTGGAATATGAAACCAAGGGTCAAGAAAATGTGTATTTATATGTATATTCTATTAATAATTTGCATGTCATTCCTAAACCTCTTCTTTCTAATTTTCGAGAATTTCAACAATAAAAACCACATGTCATGGGCATGTTAGGGCCTTACCCTAACCTCCTTGCTTTGGGGTATCTAAGAGTAATGTATTGAATAACCTTCTTTGAATAGGCCCATTAGATAATTACTGGATAGTTGTTTATTATAAAAGGGTCCTCTTTATTAAATAAGATCTATTAGGTAGTTGGTTCCTATTAACAACGAAACCACAAGTAGTTAGGAAAATAATATTTATAAAGTTAGAAGACTTTGTAATGTTTTCTGAGCGTTTTCTCTCTTTTTGAAATCTTTAATAAAATGGTTCTATTTCACAAGAATAATCTCACTTTCTTTGAATAAGGCTTATTAGATAATTAGTGGATAATTAATTATTGTAAAAAGGTTATCTTTATTAAACAAAATTTGCATGCAACATAGTCCCTGTCCAATAATTTTGATAAAAAATGCTTAAATGTTATTGCTAATGATTTTTGGAATATATATCCTATATATATATATATATATATATATATATATAACTTTAATTATTATTCTTATTACTTATTTAATTAAGAAAGTTACAGATATTTTAAAAATACCAATAATAATATTAATGGATAGTAAAACTAATAAACATTAAAGCAATCCATTTGATAATATTCTAAATCCAAAAATTTATTAATAACACACCAATATCCAAATATTTACATAACAACCATTTAATTTAGAAATAAATATAATTATTAAAATAAATAAATCAATAAAATGAGTTTGTAAAATATAACTCAACTATGGTAACAACAATTTTGTAAGTGGCTAAATGTCAAAATTGAATTATAGTTAGCTAGAAGATAGCATTACACAATCAAAATGAAATTCATTAGCAATCTGTGGAATTTCCTTAGTTTTAAGAGTTCGAGGAGTATGATAATTTGCAAAATCCATAGATCGCACAGTTGGGTTGATAATCTACATTCCATAAACTCGGTTAGTCATCTTTATTCAAAGAAACTCAATGCAAATATTTTTCAATCAACGAAAAAAATATATAATAATATTATCTCTAAGTTCAAACTTCTATGATTCATATTGTTTTGAGATAGTTCTTCCGGAATAATCACACTATCAATTTTTTATGGCGTGATTATTCTCTAAGAACTATCTCAAAATAATAATATTAGTTTAATTTAATTAATAGATAAAATGGTTTCCTTGGAAAAAAAAATAAAATGGTTTCCATACTAACAAATAAAATAAATTTTTTAATATAAAAATAATTTTATTCCAATACAAATTATCAACCTGGAAGGAATTTGCAAATACACAATCTGAATCCAATACACACAATCTACATGGAATGAATTTACAGATAGAAATGCATATGGGAAGCCTTTCCCATATGCCAAATTTGACAGAAGGCCGTGCCTCATTTCTCCTTTACGACATGGACAATGGGCTTCCAGGATCTCAACTGCTACTTCCATATTCCAGGTGTATTTGGATGCTTGTTGATGTAGTTACACATTTCATCATCGAATAATAAGTTAGAAGCTGAGGCATATTTAAGATAAATAATATGAATACTGTGAATATAAACTATATATTTGCAATTCTTCATATAATATCGCAAAAAAAAATATAATGTTCCACTCTCTATATCAAGTGAATGTAAAGTATGTATTTGTAATTATTCATATAATCTTTGCAAAAACAAAATCAAACATTATGCTCTACCCTTAAGCAATATCTCATATGACAACAACTCTAGCAATGAGAAAGCAATACCTCATATGACAACAACTCTAGCAATGAGAAAGCCTATTCAATAAGCATGAAGCCTAAAAGCAATGCTCAACATGCATGTTCTAAGCCTAATGGATAGGAACAACAATACTCTCAAAGTATTCCCATGTAGTTAGGTCAATTATGAGATAGCTAATAGAACGTGCCTAAGAAAAACCCAATTCCTCTTTTCACGAAGAGAAATGTATTATATCAGTAGGGGAACTTAGTCCTTGTCACTTAAATGGAAATTACACTTTCATAAAAGTTGTTAATTTATATATGAAATGGAAAAATTAATTGCCAACTAAGGAGCAAGGAGTTGTATAAATTTTGGTGGATAGTAACCACTGGTAAGTTTGCACATTTACATTTTTACTCTTACTTATTAAAGTGCTAAAAAAAACATAAATAATAGTGTGACTCGTGGTAAGTATATTTATTTACATCTTGTTAGTATCCATTTTTATGCAAATTAAATTTTCAAAGATTTCAATTTTGGTTGGTTTTCCTACCAAGCTTAACAATGAAAAATCACTCCACAAATATATAACTTTCATGTCATAAATATTGCAACGACCCAAAATTTATGATAGAAAAATCTGAGGTAGTTATCCACAGGACACAAAGGCTACAATAAGACCTTCAAATTTATGACCCAATAAAATGCTTGAAAAAAATAAAAACTTCAATAATTTAACCGTAAATATATACCACTCTACTCATTTAATACCTATTACCAAACCACATATTTATGACCTTTAACTTCATCCATGCTGATAGTCATATTTACTACATCCACGCCACTGATATCATAGTCATACTTACTGTTATTTTAAATTAAAAAAACTAATTATTTAACCATAAATATATACAACCCTACTCAGCTATTAACAAACCACATATTTATTGTATTTAAAAACTGCATCCACGCTCATGTCGGAGTCATACTTACTACATTCACGCCACTCATGTCGTAGTCATACTTACCGTTAAGAATTCCATAGCTATCGAATCAAGGTAGGCATATGCCAATAGAGCTGTGAATATGCCAACAGAGCTGTTTTGGGACAACTGCCAACCCAACCGGCCATTCTAAATTATTTGATACCTCGTGAATCGTATAATATTTCAACTACCAAACGCCATAGTTTCCACCATCGCCTTAACACTGATCAAATCTTTTATAAAAACTGGGACAGATGTAGCTGCCATTGGAACAGCCAGCAGAGTTTACTGGAGAAAGCCGATCATGACAAGTGCCAATGGACGCTCCATAATTTTGGTGCTCATCATATTTGAGTGCTATTTCACCGGTGTTATTGCGAGATCCTTGGATTTCTATTATTTCGTGCAACAGGTATATATTCATTATACCTACTAATCATTTTCAAGAAGTGATTCTGAACATCAAATTCCTTTTCCGCTTCAGTATTCTTTCTCGTAGTGTATGTTAATGGAAATCAATTGCTTGTAAATGCAGTGGCCTGGTTCATACTGTGATACGCGTAGAGGATGCTGTTACCCTCGCACAGGAAAGCCTGCTTCCGACTTTTCTATTCATGGTCTCTGGCCCAACTACAGCAATGGGAAATGGCCACAGTTCTGTGATTCTTCCAGAGAATTCGATTATTCAAAGGTGCTGCTCACTCTATACTTTTCCATGTTGGTAATAAATTATAATGCTTGCCTTATATGATCATGGCCGGATTTTATGTACTGTGAGAGAATTTGCAGATTTCAGATCTGAAGGAAGAGCTGAACAAATATTGGGATTCTTTAAGCTGTCCTAGCAGCGATGGACACGAATTCTGGGGGCACGAATGGGAGAAGCATGGCACTTGCTCTCTCAATCTTGATGAGCATTCATACTTTGAGACGGCTCTTTCCTTGAGAGAAAATATGGACATTCTCGGGGCGCTTAAAGAAGCAGGTGATCAGATACCAGGAGGCCGCTGCCAAATTAATCCTTTCATACAAAATCAGTATTTAGATTTGTAATAATAATTGGTAGTTTGTTTGCAGGTATTAAACCTGACGGAAGAGAATACAGTTTGAGGAATATCAAAGAAGCCATTAGAGAAAGCACTGGACAACTGCCAAGAATCGAATGCAACAGAAGCGAGGAGGGAGAGCATCAACTATATCAGGTGTATGTATGTGTTGATAAATGGGACGCTTTCACTGTTATCGAATGCCCCTTTTACCCGCACAGCAATTGCCCTTCCATACTTGTATTTCCTCCATTCTGGGACAACGATCACAAGATCCAAGAAGCTTTTACAAGCGAAAACAATACTAATGGAGCAAAGGATCATTAGCTCTCCACAGTGAGCATTTCTTTCATCTGTCAAATTTTTAGGGCCAAGGGTTTGTTCACTCAGGTCGGCCCCTTGATTCCTCAAAGCTGTCATTGAGAAGAATTGAACAAAGAAGCGGTCCGTCGCACTGATTATGGAAACAGAGTCCAGGAGGTGTCTAGGCCATGGCAGGGTATGACATGGTTGTTTTGACAGCCTGTGTGCCTGTTTGTTGTTTCAGCCTTCCAATTTGAGCTATTTTCTGAAGTGATCGGAGAAAGGCCGAGTAAGGTTAGGGTTTTATTCTGTGTGTTTTCTCGCTGCTCGAAAATTTACAAAACAGGTCAATATTTTATACATTTAGACGATAATGCACTGCTTCAGTGCTTTCTTCAAGGAATTGCAGAAAATCGTGTTTGTATTGGTCATAGTTTACTGTACTGGTCATAGTTTATGTATAGTTAAATTCTAGACTCGAATTCTGAAGGATTTCGCAGAGAAACCAGATTATTTTGATCTTGTTTAAAGAGGTTTTTTATTTTTCCAATTTTTTTCCTTTCAATACTTTTTAAATCACTGAAGGCTAAAGTGGTTTTTGATTTTTTTTTTAACTTTTTCCAACCTTCTGCTCAGACTTTTCTTGTCTTGAGCATTTAAGAAAAATATAAATTCAATATGCAGGGATTATGTTTAAAAAATTGTAGGTTTAAACGTAATTGTTTAGTGTTCAATAACTAAAGATTTGTCCACGAACAGCTCACGTTAGAGATTGGAGAATTGGGTAGGTTTCGAGTGGTTTCAGTAAAATTCTGCTCCCCGGTTTCGATTCCTGGTCTGAGTTTGATAGAGGTTTCATAGTTAAGGTTTCTTGTACATATTGGCCTTCTTTTCTGGATTATAGTTTTGTTTTATTGGGCGTAAACATGAGTGCGTTGAAAGAGGGGACCAACATCTCCTCCTTCAAAAACATTGTTGCAAGCTCCCTTTCAAGTTCAATCAAATATGATTAACCAAGAGTTTCATCCCCTGTTTTTCGGGTGCAATGGCAAACCAGTTTGCAACGGAAATGTATTCCTAAAGCTCCTCAAAACCCTACTTTTATACTTCCACCCAAATGTCTAGAGGATCATCGTAGACGAATGAAAGCCTTGCTTTCATTGACCTTGCTTTCATTTGTAAATTTATTGGCAGTTGGCCTACAGAGAAAGAACTAAAATGTTGGATTGCCCAGAAACGGCAATCTAAAGGAGACATAGACTTAAGATTGGGGTCTAAGTTTCTTTACAGTCATATTCTCTAGCATAAAGGATAAAGCAAGCATTTTCGAGGGAGGTCCATATTTTTACAACAATGCGGGATTATATATGCATCATTGGGAGGAATGTTTCAATCCAGACAAAAAAGAGTTCCAATGGGCACCAGTATGGGTACAAATATATCCTTTAACAACTAATTTTTGGATTCCAAAACTTCTAGAAAGTATAGGGAATGTCCTTGGTAGATTTGTTATAGTTTCAGAGGTAACAAGAAAGGGAAGAAATATGTCATATGCTTGGATCTACATTTACATGAACATCTCACAACCTTTACCGGATTCAAATAACCTAAATTATCAAGGCGAAATCTGATCTCAACCATTGGATTATGAACATATTTCTTTTTATTGTTGTTTGTGTCATGAACATGTTCATCTGTTTAGAGATTGCCTGGTTAAGAAGAATGAACATGAAAGTGCAAGATCTGTAGGTATCGATGGTTTTCAAAAAGTTTCATCGCGAAGAAGAAACCCTAGAATGAGGAATTTGACAAATCCAATGGTAACGCAGGATAAAAATGCTTTCAATGTGCTGGGAAATATGGAGGAAGATCCAAAGGTGGAAGGGATCAATGATGTTCCCATGATGGAGTCTATTCTGGAAACGCAGGAACAGAAGGAAGTTAAACAGCCTGTGAAAAGGAAAACCACGGAGGTTGATGCAAGTGAAGATAATTGTATCATTGTTACAGAGCTTCCAACTATTGAAGAAGTGGCTCTTCTGGTCAAACAAAACTCTGATTCTCTTACAAAAGAAGGAGTCTTAGTAGATCTCTTAAATGACTGGGTTGTAAGAGATCTAGCCGAGATATCTAGAGAGAAAAGAGAACAATATGTGAAGGTGCTGATAGAATGGAAGCGCAAGCAATCCAATGGAGCATCTGGGATTCATTCCTTACAAGAATTTCGAGAAAAAGGTAAGGATTTGTTGGTGAAAGACTTGGTTAAAGATGTAAAACAGAAAGGGCACAAACCAAAGAGGGATTCCCTGCAAAAACTGGGGAGGATTTGGTGAACTCTGGACAGGCATCAACAATCTCTGATTACTTTCCTGCTGCCACTAAAAACCCACAATGAAGATCCTTTCTTGGAATATCCGTGGTTTGAATAACAAGGGTAAACAAAGGAATTTACGGGACTAGATTAAAAAGGAGAAGTCAACAATAGTGATGTTGTAGGAAACCAAATTGACCTGGGATAAAATGACAGCGATTGTTCAGTCTTGCTGGAAAGGATGTCAATTCATGGCTATTGAAGTCCGAGGCAGTTCGGGAGGAGTAACCATTTTATGGAATCCATCGGAGATTATTTTTCAAGATTGGAGAGCTACTTTGCGTGTTTTTACAGGTTATTTTCGGTACATTGGTACCAAGGAATTACTAACGTTAACTATCATTTATGGGCCTTCGGTGTCAACAGAAAAAACCAGCCCTTTTATAATAACTTGTGGCTCATGGTCGAAGTATATCAGACTCGCTATGGATTATCGAAGGTGACTTTAATGTCATCCATTCCTTATATGAAAAGAAAGGAGGTATAGCGAAGTTGGATCAAAGCTCAATAACATTTGATGATCTTATTCATAATCTCAAGCTAGTAAATCTTCCTACTATAAACGATATATTCATATGGAATAACAGACGAGGAGGAAGACACTAGATTGCTAGTCATCTGGACCGTTTTCTAGTATCAGAACAAGTAATACATAAATATATCTTCATAGAAACTGCCATATTGCCTTGCCCGAGTTCATATCATTTGCCACTCTGCTTGGAACCGGATCTTAAGGAAACCCCAAAGAATTGCCCTTTTCATTTTGAAGCTTTCTGGTTACATGCTCCAAACTTTCTAAATAAGGTTCAAGGATGGTGGAAAGATATCAAGGTCAAAGGATTAGTCGATGGAATAAGATGCATGAGTTCCAACTTAAATTAAAGGTATTAAAACAAAAAATCAAATCCTGGAACAAAAAAGAATTTGGAAATATGTTTGAAGAAAAAGCAAGATTAGAACAAAAAAGCACGGGATTTGCAACAATGTATGATATTGAATGGCAAAACTTTAGACCTGGTAGTGGAGGATGGTTTAACGCTACACCAACTGGAACAAAGGCGAAAGCAAGAGGAGATATTATGGAGAATAAAGTCTAGAATTCAATGGTTGAAGGCAGGAGAGCGAAAAACGAAAATTGTCCACGAGTCAATGTTGCAATGAAGATACAATAACAAAATCTTCTCCATTCTAGGGACAAATGGTACTCGCAAAATTCTTCATAAGGATATTGAGGAGAAGTTGGTTAAATATAATCATGGAATTTTATCTGAAGCTCTGACTAATCGTCAGGATCATATCAATCAGATTTTGCAGGGAATCCCTCGTCTAATGACAGAGGAGAAAAACCTAGATTTAATGCGACCTATTTCACTACAAGAGGTGGAATTGGTGGTGATGGGCATGCCTAAAAATAAAGCACCCGAACCTGATGGTTTCACGACTGATTTTCATCAAGCATGTTGGTCATTCCTAGGACAGGAGATATATGAAATTGTGTAAGAATCCAGGCAATCACAGTCAATATGGAGAGGATTGAACGGCACATTTTCCCTAATGGCCAAAGAAGGCCACTCTTAAGATCCCAAGGATTTTCACCCAATACCTCTATGCAACGTGATATATAAAATTATCTCTACGACTGTGATGAAACATCTGAAGCCATTTCTCTCCTCCCTTATTTCACCTGAACAAACAGGTTTTGTAGAAGGAAAATCATGGTTGACATTTATACAACTTGAGATTATTCATTCTCTCAAGACTACAAAAAAGCCAGGTATGTTAATTAAATTGGATCTATCTAGAGCATATGATTGTTTAAGTTGGAGCTATTTGATACAGGTGTTACAGGATTTTGGGTTCTCGTCCCAATGGATTACATGGATTTATTCACTCATCTCCTCCCCTTTCTTTTGAATTTTAATCAATGGGTCATCATTGTCAACGTTTCGCTCTTCCCAAGGTTTGAGATAGGGAGACCCTTTATCTCCTTTTCTCTTTATATTGGCAATGGAAGGATTGGGTAGAATGTTAATGAAATCCCACTCACAAGGTCAACTTAAAGGTCTCTCTTTGTTTGGTAAGGATCTCCCACTCATTTACCAACAATTTGCAGATGATATTTGTTTGTTTTGTTTGCCCATTTTTCGAGAAACTAAAGGAATTCAAAAGATTTTGAAGACATTTGCTGAAGCTTCGGGGACTGTAATAAATTGGGAGAAGACCCGTATATTTTTCTTTAACTGTAAAGGCTGTCCAAATTCATCTTACAAATGTTTTGGCGTTCCAACGTGATCAATTTCTTGTTAAATATGTGGGGATCCCATTGGTTCTATATCCTAAACTAACAACGTGGTGGAAATATTTAATCGCAAAGTTGTCAAACAAGATCAAACTTGGACCTTTAGAGCCCTTAATTTTGCAGGAAGATTAGTTCTCACTAAGGTCGTCTTACAAGTCGTCTTACAAGGCATTCCTGGATATCAGATTGCGACTATGCCTCTTCCAAAAATTGTTGCAACTAAATTCCGATCTTTATGGACTGATTTTCTATGACGAGGAGCCAAAAAGGCTAGGCGTTGGTCATTACTTGGCTGGGAGAAGCTTATTTTACCCAAACATTCAGGTGGCCTAGGCTTATGAGATCCTGAAATCATGAATATTGCTTTTGGCGCTCGAGTTTGGTGGCAATGGATAGAAGGAGGGTACCAAATTTGGATACAAATTTGATTAAGGAAATATGTCACGTTACATGCACAGGAAGACAAACTTCGTTATGATAGAAGTATCACAGGTTTTAGCATATGGGTATGGGCGAACAACAGTAGGGATTTGGTACGAAATAATGTGTTTAGAGATATTAAGTCAAGATAGAATGCATATTTTTGGGATGAAGCATGGCAACATATGTGAAGGTTGAAGGATGACTCTACTTTTAGAGAAATGCAAATGCTCTTGAAACATATAGGTTTTACAAAAGTAGCAGATTATTAGAAAGGAGATGGAGATAATAATCTTTGGAGATCTTAGAAACAGAAGCAAGATTGGCCCAAATTTCTACAGAGCCTCCCTTGGGAAATATTTCATAAGGAGTTGTCACAAAGGATGATCAGATCCTCATATGATTCTGACATATCAAGATGGGGAACTCTTTCTACAGGCTCCTACAGAGTTAAAGAGGCCTACGCATAATAGATTAGAGAAGGCCTCGTTGTAGAAGTATATATGGATTGATGTAGGCTGGCCAAAAATTTCTATCTTCTTATGGTTAATTGCATGGAACTGTCTTTTGACATGAGAAAGGATTCATAAGAAGGGTCTGGAAGGGTCTTCAATTTGTTATCTGTGTGGTAAAGAAGAGGAATCATTGAATCATTTATTTATTTCATGCATTTATGCAATAGAAGTCTGGAAACTTTTTCCAATAATTTTTATCAACTCTCGGGTACCTACTAAGATCACTCAGACAACAATGATTCAATGGTTCACAAGTCATTTCAAGAATCCAATTATTAAAAGAGCCTGGAACTTTACATTGGGATTTATCTTGTAGAATTTGTGGAAGGAGTGTAATTACTGAATTTTTAGGGATAAGAAGAGAAATCCAATAATGGTTCTAGATCAAATATTGTAAAACTTTCGAGAAACTCTCTTTATCATCCCTTGGACATCATAAGATTGGGAGGTTGAAGTCATGGAGGCTCCTATACTTCGAAATCTAAGGCTGCATAAAACAATGGTAATCATAAAACACACAGAGATTCTGAGTAAGCAATTTGTTGCTACGTCAAGTCATAGTTCTCCTCGTATACATTTTGTTCAATTAAAATTTGACGGGGCTTCTAAAGGAAATCTAGGTATTGCAGGGTTTGGAGGTATTTTTCGGGATGAAAAACTCAATCCCTTGAGAATCTATGCTATGGATTGTGGCCAGTGGGGTGGCCAGTAACAATTATGTGGAGTTCATGGCCCTTGAAATAGGACTTTAGATCGCTCTCAGAGAAGAATACAATTTATTACAGATAATAAGGGTTCCTTAATGGTGGTTAATTGTGTACAAAGAATTATCAATGGACGTACAATTTCTAAAGTTGTGCATAATTGGTGACTAGAAGGAATGGCATCAAATATTGCCCATCTTTTTAGAGGTTTTGATTACATTATAGTATTACAAACTAAACGAGACAGGAATGGAGTTGCAAACTATCTCGCGAACGTGGGTTGTTCTTCCCCAAATATTCATATTGATCTACCTTAGCCTCTACAGGATAGAATGGAAGTTACACAAAGATTAAATGTATTACTTGCATAAGATTATGGACAATGCAATGTGGATACGTCATATAGAATGCATAATTGTTTATTAAGTATCCCAATATGTTTCAAAGTTTGTTATGCTTCTTTGTTTGGGACGAAAAGCATTTCCAGGTTAACAAATTTATGGTGGATACAGGTAAGAGGAATGACGGGCATTGCATGTGATGATTGGAATGAGGTTTGTCCTTATATTATGTTGCAATGGGGCCTTAATACCCTCGGGGGTGTCATGCAAGTTTGACAAAATCAGACGCAAAACAAATATTTTTGGATCCCCAATGGGTGTGAGTACATGAAATTAAATAAGATAGGTTTGAAGAGTGTGCCAGATTTTCCAACTGTCCCTCTCTTCATGTATGGTCTTGTCATTTTAAATGCGGGAAGGTTGATGTTTTCGGTATCAAGAAACCATATTTTGTATGTGCACTCTACCTTATTGTAGCAATGGAGAAGAATGGAGAAGTTTGTGGAAGCTTGCAGAGGTCAGGTCATGGAGTACAAGAGTATACTTTTTTTTTTAACACATGGTGAATCGGTAACTATCGGGCCTAATCAGGGGAGACCCAGGATCAAACCTCATAGCTGCCACTATAACACCAAGAGTATAACCAACCACCTGTAAGTCGGGTGTACTAAGATTCTATGATTTTAGCAAGAGCAGACTCATCGGGAGGGGAGTCCGCCCCTCTAGCCGCCACCATAACAGGTCACTGTACTCAATGAGATTTGAACTTTGGTCTGCCGGGCTTCGCCCGAATGACTTACCGTCAAACCACACATCACTGTACAAAAGTATACTTAGTGAGACAAGCATTAATAGTGGAAGGGATTACGAGAGGAATTTTCCATCAAGAAGTTTTGCCAAACACACCACTTGTCACTCCATGGGATCACACTGGTATGGTAACATATTTCCTTTCTTATGCCATTCAGCGCAATACATCTTTTTATAAATATCGCGTATGGGTAATTGCTTGTCCAGAGTACGATGGTTCTGAAGGTGATGGGGAAGTTGATGGGGAAGTGGAAACTATAGTGGTCTCTTTCTCCCACTCCGTCATTTTATACACCTACATTTGGGGTAATTTGGTGGTGATATCTAGAATCTTTCTAGGTCATCCTTTGGTTGAGAGACTGTGCTTTGCGATCACCCACACTACTCTTTCCATCTCATTTGGAGTGGGTTGAATTTTTTCATATTATTTCTACACAATACGACTTTTGGTCCAGTCTTTGAACTCGTCGTTGTACTCCTACTTCAACGTTTCAAGGGACCGATTCCGTAGGTATATCATTCAATTGCCCAGTTCCAGTATGTGGATTTTGATACCCAGGTAGTTTCTCTATGTACTTCTAAGTTATTTGGGTGTGTTTGGAAATTGGGGTTCCTCATCTTTAATAGTATGTTTTTGGGTTCTCTTTTCTTCTATACTCTAACTCAATAGTCGAAATGGTCTTTTAAGTTACTTTTCTAGTCTCGGAGAAGGCAAGTCGACCCTCCTGTGTTGTCTTCTACTCCGTATCAGTTCTTACCCTTAAGGTTCTTGCCCTTCATTTCTGACCCCAGGAATTTGTGCATGCTTGGTATAAGGGAATTGAAACCCAATATTGGTGGTTGTTTCGAAATCAATTTTCTTTTTAGCCATATCCCTGTATTGCATTACCCAGTCTCCTGTCTTAGTTATTGGGTTGCCTTATACCCAATTTTCCCAAGGGTTTCCCTGTCTAATGGTGCACCCATGCCTCCGCGATAAAGGTTGCCAAGTCGAAGAGGCAAAGCTTCTAGCTCAGTACCTCGGCGTCGACATTTATTTCAGTGGAATTCTATAACTAACTATTTTGATTCAGTACCCCTGAGGTTCCCAAGGAAATTCGACTCCTTGAGTCTAAAGAATTCAGCGACATGATATATTTCTCTGATTCAGAAGTTGGGATAGAGGATCTTAAATGGATTCCCGATCCGAGAAAGTTTAGAAAGCGACGACTTTACTTCCTTCACTCTCTTGCTATTCATCAACAAATGGATATATTGTTTAGACTATAATGCATGATAAACAGGTGGATAGTTATCAACTTTTTGCAGGGCAGGAAGACACAAAAATAATGCTTCAAAAATTTCGCTTCAATCTGGATGACATTATAGCTTGTGTGTAAGGTGGAAAAATATGTTCTCTTTGATTTAGAGACAAAGGAACTTTCAGAACCTCTTGGAGTAGTCAATGCTCAACCCAACATTAAAATCCCATCATCTTCTACGTCTCCCGTCTCTCTAGTTATCATTTCCAGTTGATATGGTCTTCAGTGATGGTCACGGCTTATGTTTTTGTGCCAATTTTGGAAATGTACAACAATATTCCCATGAGAGCTCGATGTAATGCGAAATGGTCTCTGGTATCCTCCTTCTCTGTGGTTGGAAGTAATTCTAGGGTCTGTATGAAGTTTTTGTGGTTTGTGACTCTAATATTGTATGTATGACGTTTTTTGTGGTTTGTGACTGTACTTCCAGGCAACAACTCGTTAGATTTTGTTCTATAGATATTTTTGGATTTGTTATTATGTTTTTTATGGAGAACTTTGATTTTTGGATTTGTTATTATGTTTTTATGGAGAACTTTGATTGTCTGCTTATATGGAAGCGTTTGGTCCGCGGACTGATGTAATGATGATGGTGGTGGATAATGTCAACTAAGACTAAATTTTGGTCTATTGATGACTAAGTTAGTTAATTGTATAATTTTTTGATTCTGTAGCTCATCTACTCATAATTTACAAGTTAAAGTTAATAGAAATTTAAAACCAGTTTACTTAAAAAAGGCTAAACAAAATTAATATTTTGAATTTAAAATAAAATTAAAAAAATAAACCAAGTGATTTATAATTGTAAATATGAAAGATTAATATTATATAATATTTTAGATATCGAGTAAAGTAAAAAAATATATACCTTCATAAATAAAAACTATGGATTGTAATTGAAAATATGAAATATATAAATTAGTTGTAACACGGATGACTTTTTGGTAAACATTCCCTACTTAATTATGGAGATGCTACGTTTGAAAAAAAAATTCGTACAAAATGTTTATTTACTTATCTATTTTTAAAGATCATATTTTGAAGGTGTTACAAATAATAAATTGCGTTTAAAATATAATTAAAATTATTTTTGATTGTGAGATTATAAATATTAAACATTAACATTGTATAGTTAAGTTGCCATGCATTTTGAGAATCTCAACATTATTTTTACACTAAAAAAATAACTTTATCAATCTTGAATGGTAAGATTAACAAAGATTTTTTTGTTAAGATTTTAGTGATGGTAAATTTAAGAAAGGTTGAAAGTGTATAATGTTTAGTTTTTGAGTGCAGTAGTTTGTAGTTTGTGATAAATTCTCTCTTTATTTTCAGTAAGTCATTTTATTTTGTTTATATATATATAAACTCAAATCATATTGGTTAATATCAATGTAATTTTTTTTAATTAATTAATTTTTTTTAAATTTTCAAACAAAGTACTTGAGTTCTATATTCATGATAAAACCAAAATCAAAATTGATCTCTCGCTATTTAATGGTTTAATTCCACGTAATTGTTACACTAGGCCGATCCAGGAAAGTGTAACTTAAATACAAAGGTTTTATATCCAAATTCTTAATGGTTTGTCTTGGGTAACTGGATTAGTGGTAATGATGAGAATAAACCTTTATTATACGAGTAGGGGACCAATTTAATTGTCTTTTGATTTTTTATTTTTTTAATAATAGTAAATAAATTTATATATTAAAAAAATAATTTTAAATAATGAAAAGTTGAAGTCACTACTTTTGTTTTTTCAATTTGAAGACAAAGTGGAATTATCTTCTGTATACACTACGAATTGGATAATGCAAGTTGTTTTAGATTTGTTTATTTTGGAATAATGATTTTATAATTTTAATTTAATTTAGTAGTATTTACAGGTTGAAATTGATCTCAAAAGGAGTTATGTCATTTTTTTAATTAATTTAATTAATTAAACAAAATGTCATGTGAATATGTATCATGGTTTTTGGGTATGTGGTATTAATAGTGGATGTATGCTTATGATATTATAGCAAAGTCAATCTCCATGGTTAAGGCTTTTGTTACCTCGGTTTGTTTTAAATGTATATAAATATCACTAATATATTATTTCTTTTTATAATTAATAATAATTATAAATTAAAAAAAATTAAATTTAATATATATATATAAATATATATATATATATATATATAAATATATATATATATTCCCAATCGTAATAATGTAAAACCTATTATGATAATGTAAAACATATTATGAGATAAATGTTTTGATGGTTATGGCTCACTGGGCGTAGAGAAAATGCTGACAAAGTGTTATGTTAAAGTATCATGTTAAGGTATTCAGTGGTGTAAAGGGCACTTTTTCAAAAATCTGTAAGCAAAAATTCAACCATGCTAAAGGTTGGTGTGGCCCAGGCCTAGTGCAATCCACAAGTAATTTTGACAACTTAAATGTCCCTAGATTACGGTTGGAGGTGATGTGGCCTAGGACTAGTGCAATCCACAAGTGATTTTGACAACTTAAATGCCCCTAGATTACTGTTGGAGATCGCCTAGATTACGATTGGAAATAAAGTTAGATTACGGTTGGAGATCGCCTAGATTACGATTGGAAATAAAGTTAGATTACTATTGGAGATAAAGCACCTAGATTGCGATTGGAAATAAAGTTAGATTACTATTGGAGGTAAAGTTGGTAGTTGATTACCATTTACTATCTCATTTACCCCATAATATTTATAAATCAAACTTTCAATAGAGACCAACGTTTAAAAGGATTTTGACTTTTAATTTAGGTAAAAGTTATAAAATAATTAATGAAAAGTTTTAGTTAGAATTATAATTTTTATGATTTAATATGTAAATTTTTATTTTAAAAAATAAGTAATTACACAATATTATTATTATTATTATTATTATATTTATTATTATTATTTATTATTATTTATTATTTTATATTTTAATTTATAATTTAATATTAAAATTAAAATTAATTTTAAAATATCAAATTTTGAACAATAATATATATAAATATCAAATTGAAACACTGTAATTAAAAGACACATCAAAACATTTTTTTAACATATTACATGACTTCATGTTACAGTTCAAAAGAACCATACATACATATAGTATATATACATATATAAGTAAGTTAATTTAATGTGGATATTGAAATCTTTATTGTATGGAGTATAATTTATTGTATGGAGTATAGTTTAAGTACTTTACATATTAATATTTAATATGAGGAAAGTTGTTAGAAATATTATATTTAAAAAATATAATTTGACTCTATTTAGGATTGATTTTTGTAACGGGAGGCACTCTTGAGCCCAATATTTAACATTTCGACTAGGTAAAAATAAAAATAAAAATAAAATTACGTAATAAAATAAAATAAAATAAACATAAACATAAAATTAATAATTAAAACAACCTAGATCCCTTTCAACTTGGAAACTTCTAGAGGGATCAAATCATTTGAGATGCAAATCCGTATTAGAGAGAAAAAAAATTAATGACTCTAGGTACTTAGTAGATCATGAGTTAAGATGGATCTAGGTTAGTATTAACATGTAGTTTATTTTTTAATGTGTTATCACTGAAAAATTTCACAATTTTTTTGGACAACTTGTATGGTTTCAAAGTTGTAAGTTAGTCTTCGTCAAGTCATTTCTATTGTTTTGTTTAAGGAGTCTAAAACATAGGATAGAGTCTTGTTCCCTTTGTTAAATAAGGTCAACAATCTTGTTTTACCCACCATTGATCCCACATTTTTTTCAAAGTGTCGTGTGTTAAGGCTGTTTCAAAATTTACATGCGCTACGAAATCAACTAGGAGTTTTCGTAGCACAAACTCATAAAAATACACTATGTGCGCTATGAAAACAAGGATTCGTAACTAGGAGATTTCGTAGCGCAAAACACATAATTTGCATTGGCTACGCTACGAAATCAGGGATTCGTGCAAGATCTTGTTTAGCTGTCTTTTCCATCAAAATCCATTAATATTTCATCACCATGTGTCAGTCCTTGAACCATGCCTATCACATGCATCCATTCATTCTCATCATTAGATTCATTAGATGTCTTGTACGCATTCTTTCAAATTTCAAAAAAGTAAGGTGAGGTGAGTTAGTCTTGGTTTTTCCCGTGTTCCTTTCATGCATAAGAAGACAATTGGCAAGCTTAAGGACAACAATCATCAGAATATTTTGAAAATTCAAGCGAGGCAGTGTTCAAACCAATATAGTGTAGGTTTATCTTCAAGTTTCCTTGCAGGGATTTCATAGACATGTCTAAAGAAAAGAAGAGTAACCAGAAGTCAATTAGCCAAGGAAAAGGGGAAAACAGTGATTGTTGATGAAAGCCTAGCTTCAAAGGGAAGTTTGAACGATCTCCTCCAGGCTATCAACATAGAAGAGTCCCCTTTGGTCCAAGCAGATTTATTTGAAGCAGGTAAGAACAAAACAAAAAGAGTTAAATCTTCTAAGAAACTCCAATTTGATGGCCAGGTCTTAGAGTTTGTTTTCAAGCCAAGAAGGCCTGTGACTAGGCATTTAAGAAGGTTACAAGAGGCAGAACCAATGGTAAGTGAGACAACAGAGATATCAAAGTTCCTTGAAGAGCCTGTGGTTCCACCAGTGCAACCATCACTAATACACAAAGATGACAGAAACAAGGTAGTTGGTATTCAAGAAGAAGAATGTAGCTTTGAGGAGGTCAAAAAGAAATTGAAGTCTACCAATTTAAAGATTGCTCAACTTAAGAAAAGGGAAAGGAAACATGCAATTGAAAAAGCCAATTTCAAAAGAGTAAAAGCCATTTGGAAAGATGAAAAAGTTCCAAGACATGAAGTAGTTGACAATCATGCTTAATATTTCACTTGAACTGCCCCTGCAATAAAGGAGGCAAGATATATCAAAAGGATCAATGGAAAATTAAGAACTAAAATCGGGATGATGAAAAGACATATTGAGGACCTGCAAATTCAATTGAGAAAACCAGGAGGAAAGTCTTAGCATAAAAGAATTGGGCAGTAAGTGATTGGAGCCTTAACACAATTTTGGTTAGAACATTACCTTTTTGAAGTTGTTTATGGATGAATTGTGTCAAAGATATGTGGCCTATTGGCATAAGGTGAAGCTGTGAAGAAATCCCAAGAAGGATAATTTTTTAGAAAAAACTGTGTTTTTGATTCACACAGCAGTTTCATAGCATGCTACGAAACTGCTAAAAATGACATATAATGCACAACAGTTTCGTAGTGCGCTACGAAACTGCTGAAGCTGCTAGTTTTTCTTTTTGAATCAATTTTGAAATGAAAGGGGGGAATCATTATGAAAGAATGTTGCTATAGAAGACACAAAAGGGCCACCTCAGAAGTTTTGAATGTTAAGCAAAGGAAAATTCAAAGAATGAGAGGCATTTAATATCTCCATAACTTTGCGCTACGAAAATAGCAGTCATTTCGCAGCTCAGACAGTTGTCATGCTTCAACTAGCATCTAACGGGTTTTGTCTTAGCATGAGTATATGAGCAGGATCTTTGGTCTAATTCAAGGCATCACATATTATTAAAAGGATAAGATGGTTAGAAGAATTCGTGGAACCATTTTGGAGACCAAAGCAGAAAAAACAGGGGCAGTTTTCCTAGTATCTAGGGGCAGTTAAAGGACAAGCAATCAAAGGCCAACATGAAGCTTAAAGTCATCACTCAAGCCAAAGATGAAGAGGGATAGACGTCAAAGAACGAGTTTTTTTCATAGCTAATGTTGTTAACAACATAGATAAGGAGTTACACTCCTAGTCAAATTAGGTCTCTTAGACTGTTAGTTTATAATCAGTTGTAATTAATAGTTTGTTTAAAGTTCAATAGGTGTCAGGTCTAGAGAAATTTGAATTCCCCTCTTGTTGGAGGAAGGAATTCAAGCTTGTAAGGAAACTCTATATATGAGAAGAGTTGTAATGCACCAGGGGTTGGAATTTTTTAGAGAAAACACTCATATTGTGTCATTGTAGAAGATTATGTTTTTATGAATATAGACTTTTGCTTTACTTCTCAGGATTCAGAAAGAGTTCAACGTTGGCTTGTTTTATGTTTGTCCTCACTTCCTAATTTGCAGTAGTATGAATGTATGATACTTAGAACTCATTGGCTATGATCTAACTTCCTTCATGCATTTGTAGACTGTGTTTTCTACATGTTTCTATGTTTTAAATGATATATTGAACTTTTGATGCCTTGACTTCCATGTTCAGCTAATGTTGTTGTCATATTAAGCATTTTATGACTCCATAAGCCCAATGATTGTTTACTGACTGTATTTCAACCTTTTACACTCCTTCATTTGTTTCATAGAGTTAGCCATCTAATCCACTATCAAAATCTTTAACCCAGTGAGAGAGCCCTCTCAGGGTGAGGAGGCTAAGCCTCAACCAAAAGTTGGTTTGAAACAATTACTCAAGGTCTACCTAATCAATAGCTTGTCAAAGTTAGGTTTTGTGATAACATTTTGGTGCGTCTGTTGGGAGTCTGAAGATTATTCATTCCCAAAATCAAGAACACAAAGTTTTCGAGGCTGCAATCTACCTTGGCGACTCCACACATCGAATAACAAATTGGAAGGTGACTCCACTGCTAGAAAATTAGTATTTTGATGAAGTTTCAAGATGAGTTCCATTACAAGAATGAATTCCAGGTATGCCCCTATGAATCGGTCTCATATCCCTGGTTTTCCAAATCCTATGCCAAAGGTTGATTGGTTAGATGATCTTCCAATATTCAAAGATGAAAAGAAAGAAACTGCTGCTCTTCATTTGGCTAGTTTCCATACGCATGTACGCAGTCTTAAGGTTCATTTCCTTGAAGATTGTCTCATGAGGATGTTTATGACCACTTTAGAAGGAAAAACATGGTCTTGTTATTGCTTCAAGAAAATCTCCTAGGTTGTAGCTTGGAGATGCCTAGTAACATATAAATTCAACTTATTGTTGCAATGGATGAATGGAAGGAATGATGCTTGTCCAAGCTAGATAACCACTTCTACTTTGTTTCACTCCAGACATGCGTGAACACCCCCAGACTACAAGGCTTTAGACCACCAACTACTCACAGTTGAGAGATAAGGTGAATATAGAGAATACTGACCACACCAGCAGATGCACAAGACCATGTGATGGCTGGTTGCAACCAGTAAGTAGCCTGTGAATCTATTCTTCTAATGCACAGACAGGATGATAGCTCTCTGACACTAGATAGAAAAAAACCTGGAAAACTTATTCACTGGTACATTCAACAATCTAACACCTAGATAGGATGACATCTTTCTAGTGTTAAATCTTAAAGATCAAGAATACATCATATTATGCACAACTCAGAAAAAAGAGAAAATGAAAAGTGAGCAGTTAACAACGAAGGAAGCTTGTATTAGCTGGAAATGAAGACGAGATGCTGTAAGTGGAAAAATATCCACAGTCTCTAGAAGTTGAACCTCACATCAAAACATCAACCATCAACCCTGATTACATCTTGTTTCTGGGTATTTATAGATTTTACATTACAGGGCACTTGGGCCATTTAGGTATGGAGGGGTCATAATTTACCACCAACTGCATTTAACTGCCTAATGGAGTCCCTGAATATGTTTTCTTGCTGTAGTGGGCAAATCAGATCTTCTCAGGTGCTGTGTTGTCCTCTTAGGCAGTTGGAGTGTTCATATCGGCGAGTTTCCGTAACTGATAAATGTTGCTATGGCATCATGTGTGTCCTTTCTTTCCCTTAGCCATACTGCCTATTAAACATGGTTGTTGAGATCTATCAGTTACTGGTAATGGCCAGCTGGTCACCTTCTTCCTTCAGACGAATTTCTTCCTTCATACGAACGAAGTGGTCAAAGGACGTGAGGTGCATGGGTGAATCGACGAGTTAGATGAGCGAAGATAATGACCGTCGGATCGAGGAGACGGATGACAGGAAATGGCTTTGTGGGGTTACTAGACAAGGTGGGAGCGGATTGATTTTGGGTTATTAGATCTGGGGCGGCTAGATCTAATGGTGATCGAGCGGTGAAGCTATGCGGTGGTTAAACGGGCGAGCGAACAGGTTAGGCGGTAAATGGTATTTATCGCACTGCCTTTGAGCATAAAGTGCAGGGGCGTGTAATCCCACTTAGACGCCGACACATAGCAGTGAATGAGAGAGAAAAACCACTCTCATCGCGCGTTAATGTTCAGGTGAGTTGTAGGCGCGGGGAGAGCGAATGTCGTTAGATCTCGGTGGGGATGATCGGACGGTCGAGAAATGGTTGTGTAGGTCACTTTATTGGGTGCGACGGGAGCCATTGGATCGGTGGGGGATGTTAACAGCAGAGATTAAAGGCGATGAATTTTTTGAAAGGTGCAAAGTCACATGGCTACGGTTTTATGGCAGGTCTAAGCCTTTGCGCTCGGGCTTAAGGAAAAAGGGGTTTGTGGTTTAAAAAAAAAATAGAGGAAAAGGAGATGAAGGGAGGATGAGCGGGGTAAAGGAAAATGGTGAGAATGACCATTGTGGGCCTCCTTTGAGCATAACCAACACAACCAAGCTTATCTCTGACCTTAAAAAAAAACCGTAGTTATATAGCAAAGCTAACACTGGCTCCTTATGGGGACGAGATCCTCCCTGTGAGGTCTCAAGAACTGTAGATCATTGCCTTTCCTACAAAAACCAGAGCAGTAAATTTTCCTAGTGTTCCGTTGGGCATGGAGTCTAATTGAGTCTACACTAAAACTGATAAAACAACATATTTACAACATTAAGGCCTGAAGACCTTAAATGACATAAACTTTCAGAAATCGCCCATTAACTGGGCCATCAAAAATTGTCTCTCCTTCCATACTTTTCAGCATGAAAGTGTTGTTTCCCTAGATCTGAGAAATGATAGAAGGCTTAGTCCATAGAGCATCAAACTTCCCATGGTTGCCTTTCTTCTCCTTGAGTGCATCCCATTTAAGAACCAAGTCCCCAACTTGGAGATTGTCTATCTTTGTCTTTCTGTCAAAGGCTTCCTTGATTCTCCTCTGATGTGCTGCAGACTTTTCAACTAGCTGCTCCTTGATTTGATGCACTTTTTCCAAATCACTGATCCTCTTAGCCATGTCATTTTCTTCATTTTTTTCTTCTTGCAAGAACTTTGCCACAAGGAGGGTTAACTAAATTGGGAATACAACCTCAGTTCCAGATACTAGCTTAAATAGAGAATTCCCCGTGGAACTCTTGGTGGTAACTCTGCCAGCCCATAATGCATACTTCAACTTGGAATCCCAGTTCTTCTTCTTGTCTTCCAGCATCTTCTAGATTATCCTTATCAGGCTCTTGTTGGAAGATTATGCTAGACCATTGCCTTGAGAATATGAGGTGGAATGTACCAGTTTGATGCCCATTGAGCCACACATGTCCACCAACTCCTTTGCCCTGAAGGCTGCTGCATTGTTTGTAACTAATTTATGTGGGTAGCCAAACCTGGTGAAAATATTTTCAGTCAAAAACTTCATAACCACATGGTGATCAACTTTCCTAGTAGGAATGGCTTCAATCCATTTAATGAAGTAGTCAGTGGCTACTAAGATCCATCTGTGTTGGCCACTGGAATGTGGATTAATTTCTCCTATGAAATCCAAACCCCATTACTGAAAAGGGCCACTAACATGTATTGGCTTTAAGGGTAGGGACTTCAACTGCTGTTTTCCTTCAAATCTTTGGCACCAGTCGCAAGATTTAACAAAGTAAAAGACATCAGAAAATAAGGTGGGCCAATAATACCCAGCTCTGAGGATCTTGTGGGCTATAGTTTTCCAATAGTGATGTCCTCCACATACGTTGGAATGAAACTGCTGCATAACTTCCATGGATTGTTCTTTTTCCAGACACCTCAGAAGAATTCTAGAAGAGTCCCTCCAGTAAAGCAGGTTTTCATGAATGCAATACTTGGTAGCTTTGAGCTTAACAGTCCTGGCTTGGCTTGAACTAAGGCCTGGAGGGACTTTTAACTTCAGCAAAAATTGAGCTATTGTAGAATACCATTCGCAAGAAGCTAGATTTTCTTCCAATAACTGGTTCTGCCTTGGTTCAGTTGTTTCTTTCTCTATCTGCTTGTCATCTGAGTTCATGCTTATCAGATTCATATCCAGCATCCTGCAATTTTCTTCAGCCATTAGTTTGGCAAGGCCCTGACCTCTGACAATCTTGGTGGGCTTCAATTCTATGTTGACTTTGATAAGCTTTGCAATACATTTAGCCCTTTTTCCATCAACATCTAGCTACGTTAGGACATCTTTTACTGAAGTAGAGGGCACATATGCAATTACCTTGGAATGCAGAATGTAAATTCTGAAAGCTTTCAAAGATTTGATAAGAGCATATGCCTGTTTTTCAACGATATCATACCTCAACTCAGCATCCCTTAAGGTTTTGTTGAAGAATGCCACTGGGTGCTCTGAACCTTCATCATCTCTTTGCAATAAAACTGTTGCAAGGGTGTCACCTGAAGCAAATGAAAATATATGGAACTCCCTGCTATAGTCTGGGCTGATCAAAATAGGAGCTTCCATAATGGCCCTTTTGATGGCTTCAAATGATCTTCTTGTTGCATTTGTCCATTTGATTTCTGACCCCTTTTTTAGCATGGAGGTGATATGTTTTACAAGTTCCACAAAATTAGGAATAAATCTCCTTACAAAGTTTATTTTGCCCAGAAATGATTGGATGTCCTTTTTTGATCTTGGAACAAACAAAGACTATATTTCTTTCACTCTTTCTGGGTCAATTTTGACAAATGTAGCATAGACAATGTGTCCTAATATCTTTCCCTCTTTTACAGAAAACTATGACTTTTTAGGATTGACCAATATCCCAAACCTTTTTCACTTCAGAAACACTTTCTTCAAATGCTGCAAATGGTCCTGATGGTTGCTGGAGTATATTGTTAGATCGTCTAGGTAGACAAGGACAAACTTATCCTTCTCTCCTACAAACGCTATATCCATAGCTCTTTGAAAGGTGGCTCCAACATTCATCAGTCCAAAAGGCATCTTGGAATACATAAAAGTGCCCCAAGGAGTGGTAAATGTAGTCTTTTCTTGGTCATTTGGATGTATAGCGACTTGGTTATATCCGAAAAATCCATCCAAGAAAGACATCACTTTGGCTCCTGAGACTTCCTGCAGAAAATGCTCCATCTTTGGTGGGGGATAATTGTCTACCATAAAGCATTTGTTCAGGTTCCTGAAATCAACACAGAGCCTAATTTCTCCACTTTTCTTTCTCACCACTACCAAATTGGCTACCCACTTAGAATATCTCAGAGGGACTATGATTTTGGTAGCGAACAATTTCTTGATTTCTTTTTCAATTAGAGGCAGGAGCAAGGGATTTATGGGCCTCAGTTTCTGCTTGAAAGGGATGGTGTCTTTCTCCAAGGGAATCTTATGCTGGATGATCCTTTTATCATACGTTTTCAGGTCACTATATTCCCAGGCGAAAACATCAACAAATTGCTTCATCAGGGTGCAATATTCAGTAGTTTGGGCAACAAACAAATGGGTGGATAGATTTATATATCTTGGATGATCTGGACTCCCTATATTATGCCTATGGACTGCAGTTTAGTCTTCCTTTTGGGCAGCCTTATAAGGCACATCATTCTGGTCAAACAACTTCTCTAGCGGAACTAAGCCTCTAGATATATAATTACTAGGCAACTAAACAATGTCATCATGGCCAATTTTGTTTCTAAGCTGGGGTTGGGGATTTTCTTCCAATTTTTCATTCTCTTGGTCAATTTTCATTTCAAAGAATTCATCAACGACTTGCAGAAACCTATTTACCTCGTCATCATCCTCAAAAAAATTCCAATGCTGGACATTATCAGGCAAGTATGGTCAACATTTTACTTGGACTTCATAAACCAACTTAGGAGGCATGGGAGGGATGAACATGTTGGCAGACATAGCAATGGAATTAGCAAGCTGATTCTTGCCTCTAGGGATATATGAGATACAAAAACTATCAAAAGAATCTTTGAGTCTATATACCTCATCTCTGTATGCTTTCAGCCTTGGGTGCCTTGCTTGGAACATTCTATTCACTTGCTGAATGATGAGATCAACATCTCCAAACACATTTATGTTTCTGATTCCTCTGTCTTTGGCAGCGTTTAAGCCCAATATCAGTGCTTCATACTCTTCTATATTGTTGGTGACCTAGAAGGTCAACGTGAAAGACAGATGTGTGCTTTCTTGCTTTGGAGATACCAATACCACTCCTGCTCCTGCAGTTTCCCTTGAGTAGGCTCCATCAAAGAACATATCCCAAGCTTGTGTTTCCTCTTCTTCTGTAGCCTGGCCCACTCGTTTCCTGATCTGCATTGAGGCCTTTTGAGATTCTTCAATTTGGAGAATGCATGCCCCAAAATCAGTGTCCACATCGTAAATAGGATGATTAGTGGGGTTCTTCTCATTATTGATGATATAGGCCAGCTGGGCTTCCCTGTACAGTCTTCTGCTTTCTCCTCCAAAAAATGGGATAGTGGTGTAGGATAAATCATTTTGTAATGTTCCCTCTAGTCTTTTAATCCACCCTCTGGACAGCAGCATGCCAAACTTATGGGGGACATCTGATACCACAATATCCATCATCATGCTCTTCATGGGCAGTTGAGTTAGGGTGATAGCTAAATCTTTGATCAACCCCAGACACTTCACCTTCCTTGAATCAAAGGAGAATAAATCATGATGTGTTCTGGTGATATCAAGGCCTAACTCTTCCATGACAGCCTTGGGCATCAGATTGTGGCTAGCACCAGTGTCTAGTAGACAGTTATGGAGGATTTTGTCATGAATGGTCAAAGAGACATAAGATGATGGAGAAGTATCATCAACAGGTTTAGTCATTGGGCTAAGGACAACTGTAGGTTTATCATCTTGTAAATTTACATAGTCAGTGGAGGATTGTGTGGCTTTTAGCTAAAGAGCATCAAGGATAGGCTTTCTAAAGGCCTCACTCTTTACAAGTTCTATCAGAGGTACGAATATTTTTAACTTCTGGACTTCTGATTCAAAACTGAAAGGGGAAGAGGACTTGTCAGGACCTCTTACCTCTTGAGCTGGTGCTTTGGGGATGATAGGATCAACTGTTGGTATTTTCTATTTTTTAATTTGTTGCTCTGTTGGGACAACAGCTCTTTGGGCAAGATTCTCCTTGACATTGCTTGTTCTTGACCTCAGATTATATCTTTGTTGTTCATCAATCTGCAGAACAACTTCTCTGTCCCACTCTTGACTAGTCTGGTCCTAGAGTAATGATTCTTTGTAGGCAGCCAATGTCAAAAAGGCAGCACTGTACTTATCTTCCATGCAATGAATGTCATCCTCTTCGTCCAACTGTTCTTCCTCCATGACTACGTTTTGGAAAGGAGCTCTAACCCTTTGTTCTTCACTAGCTTCTTTGCCCCTCTGAATGACTTGCAATTGTTCATTTGCTCTTCTAAATGGATTTGGATTTCTTGGAGAAAATGTGTTTGGAAGCCTTGCTTTCCCAGAACTTTGCTCAACCTTGAGTTTGGATATTTCAGTAGCCAATGACTCTATCATTTTAGTCATTTTATCTAATTTAGGTTCTGAAGATGGAGTAGAGGAAGAAGAAGCCTCGCCTCTCTGCCTTCTTCTATCAGCATGGATTTTGACTTTCTCTGCAGCCGTGATATAGATTCCACCTCTAGAGCTGCATCTTGCATTTCAGCTAGGGTGGCACATCTTCTTTCTCTCAATAGTAGGCAAAAATCAGAGTCAAAAGCATTGGTATAGGTGAGTTTGGCAAAGGTGGGGGTAGGATTTACTTCAGCTGGTATTTTACTATACACACGATTGAATCTTTTATTGAAATCAGATAATGATTCCCCATTTTCCCTCTTGAGGTTGCCAAACTCAGTATGGTAATATGGTAGGTCTTTTTTATCTCCCCAATGCTTCAAAAACACATCGTCTAATGCTTCAATGTCTGCTATAGACCTAGGGGTCAATTCTCTAAACCACTCTCTAGCCTCTCCATCAAGGCTTTGGACAAATACTCTCATCCACACATCATCCTCACTGATATCTTGGTTATCAGCATAACTATAAAAAGACTCAAGGTGTTCTTCAACACTTACTCCCTCCGTACCAGTGAACTTAGACATGTATTTATGATATTCTCCTGTAGGCATGGCATTCAAAGAAACAGGCAGGACTAGGGGTCCATACCTAGCAGCAAAGATTCTTTCCATTTTGGTGGGTGCTTGTTGGCCTGCCATGACTAGGGTAGATGGAAGAATACTGGTCATTTGGGTGATAGAAGGCTGAGAAATGAATGACAGAGCAGAAGGAAATTGATGGACTACAAGGGAGGTTTTCTTTGGACTGATATCCAAAGGGGAACTTATTGAACAAGGAGCTTTATGAATCTTTGGGAGGATTTCTTCGCTAATAATACTAGGTTCTATACTCTCAATAGATGCATGCTCAGTTACAAGCCTTTCTTGTAGAGATACATTAGATTTTTTAGGCTTGCTTGATCCTGATGCTCCTTTCTGGGATGTTTTCCTTTGCTTGACAGTCTTCTTAGGGTCAGGCACTGAGTCAGTGGGCAATTTCTGAGGATTTCTCCGAGTATGCCTTACAAACTGAGCCAGAACTGTGATGTGGAGTTGCCAATAGGTTGGTCCTCTAGTAGAGTCGCCAGATAGATGATTACAACTGAGGATGTGCCCAAACTTTGTCTATCATCAAAGATGGATCTGTGTTGTTCCTGCAGGGAAGCTGAGCTTCAATCTCCTCTCCCCCGCAATGGCGCCAATTATGTTATCGCTCCAAGAAACTCTCCTAGGTTGTAGCTCGGAGATGCTTGGTAACATATAAATTCAACTTATTGTTGCAATGGATGAATGGAAGGAATGATGCTTGTCCAAGCCAGATAACCACTTCTACTTTGTTTCACTCCAGACATGCATGAACACCCCCAGACTATAAGGCTTTAGACCACCAACTACTCACAGTTTAGAGATAAGGTGAATATAGAGAATACTGACCACACCAGCAGATGCACAAGACCATGTGATGGCCGGTTGCAACTAGTAAGGAGCCTGTGAATCTATTCTTCTAATGCACAGGCAGGATGATAGCTCTCTGACACTAGATAGAAAGAAATCTGGAAAAAATATTCACTGATACATTCAACAATCTAACACCTAGATAGGATGGTAGCTTTCTAGTGTTAAACCTTAAAGATCAAGAATAAAGCATATCAGGCACAACTCAGAAAAGAGAGAAAATGAAAAGTGAGTAGTTAACAACAAAAGAAGCTTGCATTAGCTGAAAATGAAGACGAGACGCTGCAAGTGGAAAAATATCCACAGTCTCCAGAAGTTGAACCTCACATCAAAACATCAACCATCAACCCTGATTATATCTTATTTCTAGGTATTTATAGATTTTACATTACAGGGCACTTGGGCCATTTAGGTATGGAGGGGTCATAATTGACCACCAATTGCATTTAACTGCCTGATGGAGTCCCTGACTGTGTTTTCTTGCTGTAGTGGGCAAATCAGATCTTCTCAGGTGTTGTGCTGTCCTCTTAGGCAGTTGGAGTGTTCGTATCGACGAGTTTCCATAACTGATAAATGCTGCTACGGGGTCGTGCATGTCCTTTCTTTACCTTAGCCATACTGCCTGTTAAACATGGTTGTTGAGATCTGTCAGTGACTGGTAATGGTCAACCGATCACCTTCTTCCTTCGGATGAACAAAGTGGTCAAAGGACGTGAGGTGCATGGGTGAATCAACAAGTTAGATGAGCGAAGATAATGACCGTCGGATCGAGGAGACGGACGATAGGCAATGGCTCTGTGGGGTTATCGGACAAGGTGGGAGTGGATTGATTTAGGGTTGTTAGATCTGGGGTGGCTAGATCTAACGGTGATTGGGCGGTGAAGCTGTGCGGTGGTTAAACGGGCGAGCGGACAGGTTAGGCAGTAAACGGTATTTATCGTACCACCTTTGAGCATAAAGTGGTAAAAGGACAGGGGCGTGCGATTCCACTCAAAGGTTGACACGTAGTGGTGGATGAGAGAGAAAAACCACTCTCATCGTGCGCTAACGTTCGGGTGGTTTTCGGGCACGAGGAGAGCGAATGTCGTTAGATCTCGATGGGGATGATCGGACGATCAAGAAATGGTCGTGCAGGTTGCTTTATTGGGCGTGACGGGAGCTGTTGGATCGGTGGGGGAAGTCAATGGTGGAGATTAAAGGCGATGAATTTTTTGAAAGGTGCGAAGTCACATGGATACGGTTTTATGGCAAGTCTAAGCCTTTGCGCTCGGGCTTAAGGAAAAGGGGTTTGAGGTTTTTAAAAGAAAAAAAAGAGGAAAAGGAGATGAAGGGAGGATGAGCGGGGCAAAGGAAAAAGGTGAGAACGACCATTGTGGGCCTCCTTTGAGCATAACCAACACAACCAAGCTTATCTTTGACCTTAAAAAAAAACCATAGTTATATAGCAAAGCTAATAGGTCTTGGTATAAAATTTTGGAAAATGGTTCATTATATTCTCTTGCTGATTTCCATGATGTATTCTATGACATGTATAAAGAGTGTCATCCCTCCTTGTTGCTGGTCAAAGAATGTTGTAAACATTATGCGAGTTTTATTCAATATTTGGAGGATGGTTATGATGATGATGAATTCATGGATGAAGAAATTTTAGAGGCTCTTCATAACAATACATTTCAACCCCAAGAAGAAAGGATAACATCCCATGAAATGCAGCATAAAAATCAGCAGGGGTTTACTTATGAAAATCATATTACATGCTCCAAGATTGATGTAGAGATGCAACATACTTGTCAGTCTTCAGATCATAATGAATATGAAAATAATTGCAAACACCAAGAAGAAATACTGGAAGGAATTTTTTATAACCCTCAAGCAGAGGAAAAGGTTGAATTTTTGTCATACTTTGCAACAGCTTACATCAATGAATGATCTTAATAATGAAGAAAATTACATTGTTTGTGGGAATCATTCAGAAAAGCAGTTGGATTGCATATCAAAGGAATCGTGTGTGGCTGAGAATCAGTTGTCTGCAGATATAAAATGTTATGATGATCATCAAAATAACCATGTTCTCTTTGACCCTATAAATGAATACATGGCAAAGTTTTGCACATTAGTATTTCATTTTCATTTGCATTATGAAGATCAGATACATTATAAGTTGATTTGGTCATCTCACTATCATGGTTATTTTGAGGTTGAATGCAGTCAAGAGCCTCAAATATCAGAAAAGACAATTGATTGGATTTATTGGAAATATCATGTTGCCTGATCTAAAGTGGAAATTGCAGCTGATAGGGTAGGTAGGAATGTGCAAATAAGCTCAGGGTAGGTTGACTGAGCATTTTTTTTAGTAGGTGTAGGTTGAGTCCCTCTTGTAGAAATCATTAAAGCTTGGAAAGCAGTTTG
This sequence comes from Pinus taeda, assembly GCA_000404065.3. Taxonomy (NCBI): domain Eukaryota; kingdom Viridiplantae; phylum Streptophyta; class Pinopsida; order Pinales; family Pinaceae; genus Pinus; species Pinus taeda. Next base: position 48,276 of record APFE030619935.1, read on the forward strand.
GGCAGCATTTCAAAATTCTATTATAAAAGATGGATAGAAGCACTGGAACTGCAGGTTCTTAGTGTACCACAAGGGCACACTATCCCAAGAAAATGTTATCACAATACCTAACCTTGACAAGCTGCTGATCAAGTAGACCTTGAGTAACAGTTTCAAACCAACTTTTGGCTGAGGCTTAGCCTCCTCAACTTGAGAGGGCTCTCTCACTAGGTTAAAAATTTTGATAATGGATTATATGGCTAACTCTATGAAACAAATGAAGGAGTGTAAAAGGTTGAAATACAGTCAATAAACAACCATTGGGTGTATGGAGTCAGAAAATGCTTAGTATGACAACAACATTAGCTGAACATGAAAGTCAGGGTATCAAAAGTTCAATATATCATTTAACACATAAAAACATGTAGGAAACACAGTCTACAAATGCATGAAGGAAGTTAGAGCATAGCCAAAGAGTTCTAAGTATCATACATTCATACTACTGCAAATTAGGAAGTGAGGACAAACATAAAACAAACCACCATTGAACTCTTTCTAAATCCTGAGAAGTAAAGCCAAAGTTTGTATTCATAAAAACATAATCTTCTACAATGACACAATATGAGTGTTTTCTCTAAAAATTTCCAACCCCTGGTGCATTACAACTATTCTCATATATAGAGTTTCCTTACAAGATTGAATTCCTTCCTCCAACAAGATGGGAATTCAAATTTCTCTAAACCTGACACCTACTGAACTTTAATCAAACTATTAATTACAACTGACTATAAACTAACAGTCTGAGAGACCTAATTTGACTAGGAGTGTAACTCCTTATCTATGCTGGTAAAAACCTTAGCTATGAAAACAAACTCGTCCTTTGACATCTATCCCTCTTCATCTTTGGCTTGAGTGATGAATTTAAGCTTCATGTTGGCCTTTGATTGCCTGTCCTTTAAGTGTCCCTGGATACTAGGAAAACTGCCCTTGTTTTTTCTCCTTTGGTCTCCAAAGTGGTTCCACGAATTTTGCTAACCATCTTATCCTTTTAATAATATGTGATGGATTGAATTAGACCAAATGTCCTACTCATATACTCGTGCTAAGTAAAAACCCCTTAGATGCTGGTTGAAGCATGACAACTGTCTGAGCTACGAAATGACTACTGTTTTCGTAGCACAAAGTTTTGGAGATATTAAATGCCTCTCATTCTTTGAATTTTCCTTTGCTTAGCATTCAAAACTTTTGAGGTGGCCCTTTTGTGTCTTCTACAATAGCATTCTTTCATAATGATTCCCCCCTTTCATTTCAAAATTGATTCAAAAAGAAAAACTGGCAGCTTTAGCAGTTTCGTGGCACGCTACGAAACTGCTGTACATTATATGTCAGGTTTGGCAGTTTCGTAGTGCGCTACGTAACTGCTGCGTGAATCAAAAAAATGGAAATAGTACAACAACCAGGTTGAAGCATATGTTTTTTTCCAAGGTTTAATTTAGGTTTGTGACGATAATATTAATAATATGATCATTATAGGGGATTCCAGGAATCTAACATGCTATCTAGTCATTGATACTTTTCCAGAGGATGAAAAAATTGCGGGGCATTGTTAAGAGAATCAAGACCCTCCTAAATAAGATTCATTCATACTATATGATTCAGGTGTTGCAACAAAAAAATTAGGAAGCATATATAATGAACAATAAGGGAATTGAAATAGCCATTGAAACCTTTTTACTCAATAGGAAAGAGAGATATTATCCCATTCCTCAATGGATGAGATTAGAGACTTAAGTGAATTATGCCACCTTATGGGTTCACACTAGTGGCGAAGTCAGAGGATTTTTTGCATGCAATTGTTGAAGGTATTTTCCTTGGGTCGACATTGAGAGGTCGGTGAAGCATACCTAACATTTCCCCTAGGTTGGTGTGGAGAGACCAGTGGAACTGACATAGAATGCTTCAGCGATATGTGAGTTCATTTTGTATCATGGATGAGTTTGGTGGAGGGGGGAATGAGCTCTCCCATCTTGTCCGTATATTTTTCTATGAATTCCACCATACACTGAAGTCAACTCAGATTAGGTGTCCAAAAGAAGTCAGTCACACAAGGGTATGATTTAAATTCCAATTATTGAAAAAAACTATATTAGCATGGGAAACACACTTGGAGGGATAAGATAAGAATGGAGGCTATTGCACTCCTTAGAATTATTGTCTTAGATGGAAGCTAGAGTTCAATTTGTGCTAATAGTTTAATCAATAGTCAAGGGAAACAAAATCATCATTGCACACTTGGCATGGAAATGATTGAGCTTGGAGGAGAAGGATCTCTAGATGCACATCTATATGGGAGATGATGGAAGGTATAACACAAATGACATTGGTACTGTTACTTTTTAGAGGGAGTGTGGCTCCCTTCTTAGTCTCAAGGATGTGCTATATGCACTGGGTTTGAAGAAGAATCTAGTTTCCGTTGTGGTGTTGGAAGACTGTGGCTACGGTGTGATATTCAGTAAAAGGAAGGCTTTCTCGATACAAATCGAAATGGGACAGATGAAGCAAGTTGAAGTTCGAGTCAAGAAACTGTATTCACTTCATGTAGAAGATGCATTCAAAGCCTTGAGGAACGAGGCAGAGACTAGATATTTGGTGGTTGAGAGAGAGCATGTTAGACCTCTCAACATGCAGCAATAGAAGAAGCCTCAAGAAGTTATAGAGTAGCCACAAATGGAGAAGTAGACAAGAGGAAGAGTTGAGACATCTACTCAAGCAGAGACCTAAACCAGGGAGAGAGTTAGAGCCAAGTGGGCTAAGGGAGCACATGCAGCTATACCTCCAAGAGTGAGGTGGAGCTGTGTAGATCCTCAGTCCAAGAGTTGCAAAAATTTGGGTAGGGTCCATTGTGGAATTTTTCTCATGGATCATTACCTTGATACAAGGGCACACAATATTTAGTAGAAGGAGGATGAATGTAATTCAAATACTAAGGAGTGAAGGGGAGTGTTGATGGTAGAGTAAGAGGCTTAGTAGCAGAGTCAACAACAACACAGTTTTCCCAGTAGACAGTTGCAGACATAGTTGATTCAGTTTGTTTTTTTTGGATGCTTCTTAGTTGCAGATGCTGCAGTTGTAGAAAAAATAATGAGAGGTGTTGCATGCAGTACATTCCAAAGGTGCTAGATCGAGGTAGATGTGAATCCCTTTCTTAATGAGAGGGAGTGTTGAAAATGCAACAAGAAATTCCTAATTTAATTTTCCCTTGATTAAATTAGGGAAAAGCTCGATTAAAATTTTAAAGTGTGTTCATTTATTTGAACAATATTTTATTTTTAAAATATTTTTTTATTTATACTTATATAAATATATTCTAGTAGGGGTGGAGTGGGTGTGAGATGTTATCGTTTTCCCCAAAAGACATGTTGAAATATCCTATGCATGGGGATTGGGAAATAGTACCAACAACCAGGTTGAAGCATATGTTTTTTTCCAAGGTTTAATTTAGGTTTGTGACGATAATATTAATAATATGATCATTATAGGGGATTCCAGGAATCTAACATGCTATCTAGTCATTGATACTTTTCCAGAGGATGAAAAAATTGCGGGGCATTGTTAAGAGAATCAAGACCCTCCTAAATAAGATTCATTCATACTATATGATTCAGGTGTTGCAACAAAAAAATTAGGAAGCATATATAATGAACAATAAGGGAATTGAAATAGCCATTGAAACCTTTTTACTCAATAGGAAAGAGAGATATTATCCCATTCCTCAATGGATGAGATTAGAGACTTAAGTGAATTATGCCACCTTATGGGTTCACACTAGTGGCGAAGTCAGAGGATTTTTTGCATGCAATTGTTGAAGGTATTTTCCTTGGGTCGACATTGAGAGGTCGGTGAAGCATACCTAACATTTCCCCTAGGTTGGTGTGGAGAGACCAGTGGAACTGACATAGAATGCTTCAGCGATATGTGAGTTCATTTTGTATCATGGATGAGTTTGGTGGAGGGGGGAATGAGCTCTCCCATCTTGTCCGTATATTTTTCTATGAATTCCACCATACACTGAAGTCAACTCAGATTAGGTGTCCAAAAGAAGTCAGTCACACAAGGGTATGATTTAAATTCCAATTATTGAAAAAAACTATATTAGCATGGGAAACACACTTGGAGGGATAAGATAAGAATGGAGGCTATTGCACTCCTTAGAATTATTGTCTTAGATGGAAGCTAGAGTTCAATTTGTGCTAATAGTTTAATCAATAGTCAAGGGAAACAAAATCATCATTGCACACTTGGCATGGAAATGATTGAGCTTGGAGGAGAAGGATCTCTAGATGCACATCTATATGGGAGATGATGGAAGGTATAACACAAATGACATTGGTACTGTTACTTTTTAGAGGGAGTGTGGCTCCCTTCTTAGTCTCAAGGATGTGCTATATGCACTGGGTTTGAAGAAGAATCTAGTTTCCGTTGTGGTGTTGGAAGACTGTGGCTACGGTGTGATATTCAGTAAAAGGAAGGCTTTCTCGATACAAATCGAAATGGGACAGATGAAGCAAGTTGAAGTTCGAGTCAAGAAACTGTATTCACTTCATGTAGAAGATGCATTCAAAGCCTTGAGGAACGAGGCAGAGACTAGATATTTGGTGGTTGAGAGAGAGCATGTTAGACCTCTCAACATGCAGCAATAGAAGAAGCCTCAAGAAGTTATAGAGTAGCCACAAATGGAGAAGTAGACAAGAGGAAGAGTTGAGACATCTACTCAAGCAGAGACCTAAACCAGGGAGAGAGTTAGAGCCAAGTGGGCTAAGGGAGCACATGCAGCTATACCTCCAAGAGTGAGGTGGAGCTGTGTAGATCCTCAGTCCAAGAGTTGCAAAAATTTGGGTAGGGTCCATTGTGGAATTTTTCTCATGGATCATTACCTTGATACAAGGGCACACAATATTTAGTAGAAGGAGGATGAATGTAATTCAAATACTAAGGAGTGAAGGGGAGTGTTGATGGTAGAGTAAGAGGCTTAGTAGCAGAGTCAACAACAACACAGTTTTCCCAGTAGACAGTTGCAGACATAGTTGATTCAGTTTGTTTTTTTTGGATGCTTCTTAGTTGCAGATGCTGCAGTTGTAGAAAAAATAATGAGAGGTGTTGCATGCAGTACATTCCAAAGGTGCTAGATCGAGGTAGATGTGAATCCCTTTCTTAATGAGAGGGAGTGTTGAAAATGCAACAAGAAATTCCTAATTTAATTTTCCCTTGATTAAATTAGGGGAAATTCGAATTTCAATTTCAGTAGAATACTTGGAGGTAGTTAATTGAGGTGACATGGCTCTTGTCACTCAGTTAACTCAGTATATTCAAGTTGGAGATACTTTAGTTCATTTCTACATGATTGATTGCTAATTTGTAGCAATCTATTTCAATTAATTTGAGATATTATCAGTGTAACTAGTTCTCACTATTAGTAGAACTAGTGGAGGTCAAGTTAAGGGTGTGTAACGTTTTTCACACTGAGTGATCATCCAATTAACTGATCAATCAGCCTAAATTAACTCATGCATGTAGAGAATTCGATTTACCCAGTTGAGATTGGTTTTCAAGGGAAGTGTACTATCAATTGTAAACTAGTTCATGTTGTACAGGTGGTGCATGCAATCAAAGAAGGGCCTAAAGGAATTACACAATTCTTAATGAGAAATTTCCCTAATTAATAGGCACTAATTCCTCATCAAAAAATGCAAGGGAATAGGAGCTTGGAGGCTTGAAATTTTGGCTAGGTATTAGCCAACGTCAGTCAGTCAAGCAGAGGATAGAAGATACAGGTGCAAGTTGAGCTCAAGCTTGAGTAGATTATATTGTATTCATCCATATTTTTTGATTAATGCAATACAAATAGTAACGGGTTTTGAGCAATTTCTTTCCCCTAGATAAATCTTTGTTTATATGTGTTGAACCTTAATGCATGTTAATGATTTGTATTATCAATTGTGGATTTTACTTTGTGGATCAGTTGCGTAGCTTCTAGCCTTGTGATTTAGTAAATATTGTGAGAAATTTAGAATCTACACATTAATTTCTACATGAAGTAGAAAAATCTCAAGATCTGTTCCAAGGATTGGTTGTGTGAAGGTTTTAATGTTAAATATTTTCGGTGAATTTGGTGATTTTCGAAGGTGGGACCATTGCCACCACCCAGATAAAGAAATGAAACAAATGTGTATGCCATCTATTAGTGAGTGGTAGGTGTTAGTTGATAGATAAAAAATTTCACAAAAGATAATAGTTCTATCTTTCATTCCATTGAAACAAATTAGTCAATGTTATACCTCAATTAATAGGTGATGAACAGGGGTCTGCAGATGGAAAATTTATTATCTAGTGCAACGTTGTCTATTGATGGTTATGTTTATCAGAGCATGAGTTGGAAGGAATTTTAACAATCAATAGAACCCCAAGTGGCAACGTGGTGAGAAGTAAGCATCTAGCTCCAGCCCTCAGTCAATTGGGGCTAGTGAGAAAGCGTCCGAGGGCCAATCACTACTCGACATATCAGTCCTTCTACCCATCGACATTTAGAGTGATATATATCTTAAATAATGTCAAGAAAGTAGTGAGAAGGATTTAGGGTGACAATCATGCCCTAGGTTTTGATGCGACTAAGTTTTAAGTGTGCAAGGACTTAGCCTATCAACCATGGGGTTAGATTATTTTGGCAAATGGTGATACCAAGGATAATTTCAAGATCCCAAAATCTAATACCTCATGCGCCTAATCACTAGCATATGGTCATGCACAATGGATCATATAAGTGATGAGAGTGTTGAGTTTGGGATTCGAGTGGCTTGTGATTATAATAAGAAAGTGTTGCTAGATAGGGGCCATAAAGGATTAGTGACAATGTTTAAACTCTCGGTCGCCCAAGAGATGAGAAACGATAATTCCAATGGATCTGAATTAAAGGTGACACTAAAAGTAAAAAAGCGCCCAAAATATGAGCTATCAAGAAAAATCAAATACTTATAAAATATGAGTTGGTAGTGAATGTTTTTGTCTGCATAAATAATTGTTTAAAATTTGCATAATATTGATTCACCCTCCCTCTCGGTATTTTTTTTTTCCAACAACCAGGTCTAACAATTAAGAAGCTGCTAACTATCCTTCCATTTGACATGAACATGTTTGAGCTTTTTTATTTTTGAAAATGGGTAGTAGTGTCACTACCAATTTACATTATAGTTGATCCAAGTGGACATTGGTGGCTACCAACCTATTCCACCAGGACCTCGAACTTTGTTTCTTTCAATTTTCTTAATTATAGCACTGTTTACTATTTTGGGCATTTTTTGGGGTCTTGAACTTCTAGAGACATTTTGAGGCCCTAAACGACATTATTTTTCTTCTAGAAAATGGGAAAATATATCACCCATAACATGGGTTTGTAGTAAAAAGTTGTAGTCCTCAAATAGATATTTTTAATGAGGTATCATACATGTCAAACAAATATCATATGCCAAAGTTACGAGCCCAAGAAGTTGATGTACCAATTTAACCCAACAGGGCCCCACAAACTTTTGGCACTTCATATCCTAGGGTTAGGATCTTAGATGTTTGAGGCTTTCCATTGTTTCTCAATAATAAATAGGCCTCTAAGCCTCATTGTAACATAATTTAGAAGGAATGTAGTTGTCACATCTCTTCTGAGAGATAAGCTACCATCACCTGAGCTATTTTATTTTCATTCTACATGTAACTATTTTCAATACTTTATTATTAATGATTTGAAGTTATATTTTCACTGTAACCCTTTATTTTTGTTTATATCTATATTCCATTTCATTGCTTCATAAATCAATATTAGTGGTATTATAGTGGTCTGCTCTTTATCTATTTTTTTGTGCATGTCCCCAACGAGGTTGGGGTATAAGGAGTTGGGACCTGAATTAGTTGAGCCTTTGCAAGACCATCCCCACCAACACCAACGATCTCCCATGGTGGAAGAAAAGAAAGATTAGGGAGCATAAGATCCTATCAAACTATTTCTCGAAAAATCCCTCAAACAGAAAAGGAACGAGATAATGAAAACTTTGTCCAAATCCTTTGATGGATGCCCATGAGCGACATATCTTCATCCAACAGTCACTTTGGAGGCATTGCCCCCTTCAAGGTACAAGTTAACTTTGGTATACCTATATTTTAAGGTAAAATAGATGCAAATGCTATAGATAAATGGTTGAATTTGCTGGAAGGTTATTTTTCGGTCCATAGTTTCTCGGATAGGGAAAATATTACTTTTGAACTGATTAAGGCCGTCCCCCATGTCAAGGAATGGTGGGAAAATTATTGTAAGAAAAGCGCTGAGGAACCCTCTCTATTTATGGCCGCACCTTATTGGAACTCTTTCTGGGATGTTGTCAAGGAACAATATTACCCTATAGGGAGCTGTGAGGACATATAATGGACCACACTACAACAACAAAGGGACCAATATGTGCATGAGTTCACAAATATTTTTCATACTTTACGAATAAAGTCGGGTATCAAATACTCTTAGTGACATTTGGTGATCAAGTAACATGACTATCTGCACAAACACATTTAGGAAGAAATGGATTTCATATACATATCCTCGCTTAGCGGAACATATCAATATGCTACCAAGATTGATAAAAAAAATTAAACAAAAGAAGCATGAATTTGGATCTGCGAGTCAGAAGTAGGGAAAGAGCACCCCCAAACCACAGAACAAAGGATAGAGCTAAAGAGGAGTGGCTCAAGACAACCCATCAAAGTCACAAGAAAATAATGGCACCATGAAGCTGAAAAAGGACACATGAAAGTGGTGTGAGTTCCACAAGAGCCCCGCTCACAACACAAATAAGTGTCACACCAAGTAGCCATTGGTGGTCGAGATAAAATCTTCAGATTCTGATGCACGTTTTGATTCTGAGCCAGAACCCAACAAGGGGAACAACAAGGGGAAGCAGATTATTGACACAGAACATAGTGCCACCATTGCCACCATTGTCACCACTAAGGTCTAGAATACCAAGCCTGAAGATCCAGAGGAGGGGGGTGTCTCTTCCAATCATAGATGCGGGTGAAGGGTTCTCTACTACAGTTCATTATCGATAGTGGGATCCAAAAGAACCTCATTTCAACAGAGGTCGTTAGCCATGCTGACCACACCACACCCACAAATATACACCATCAGGTGGCTCCACCAAGGACAAGATCTCTATGTCAGCCAACAATGCCACCTTCCCTGCAATATCAAGCCCTTCATGGATGAGGTACTATGTGATGTTTCTCCTCTTGAAGTTTGTTTTGTGTTATTACGTCAACCATACTTATGGAAGAGTCATGTTGTGTATGAGTCCAAGCCTCTCATTGTTATTATTAATTTGGGAAATAATTTATTCAAGATACCAGAGGTAGCCTCGCCTATTGCTATCTCTTTGATCTCTACTAAGTAATGCAGTAAGATCATCTCCCAGATATGGATTTTTTTTTCTTTCTTTTTGATTTAATCTCAAAGTAAGGGGAAGATAGTGTCCACATCCATGGCCCCCAGGAAGGGTCCCGCATACAGTGGAAGTAGGTGGATAAGGTCATGGAAGAATATAGGGACGTATTCTCCTCACCCATAGGGGTATCTTCACACTATCTGGTCAAGCATTTTATCGATTTGACTCCTGAAGCACCTCTACCCAATGGGTCAATATACCATGTCTCCATGATATATAATGAAGAAATCAAGTGATAGATCCGAGAGTTGTTGTAAAAATGTCACATCCCGCCAAGTTCCTCACCTTGTGGGAGCCCGATTATACTTGTACAAAAGAATGATGGAACCTGGAGGCTCTGAATTTATTATCAAGCACTAAAAAAAATCGCTGTTAGAAATAGGTATCCAATCCCACAAATCCTGATCTTCCTTGGTAGCACAAACCATAATCACTAGTGCCACGCAAATACCTCAAAACCCACTTCACTACTGTCTAGTGCTCCTTCCCTGGTTTTGACATAAACCTGCTCAATACTCCCACTGAATGTGTAATGTCTGGTCTAGTACAGACCATTACATACATCAGGCTACCGACTGCACTTGCATAAGGAAAACAAGACAAGTACTCTTCCTCTTCTTGTGTCTTCGGACACTATTCAACAGATAACCTCACACCTACAAGAATAGGAACCTTCACCAGTTTACTATCCTGCATATTAAACCTCTGTAGTATTGTCTCAACATACTTCCTTTGGATTAACCAGAGCTTCCTTTTTGCCCGATCTCTTTTAATTTCCATGCCCAAAATATAGTTTGCAGCACCAAGATCTTTCATGTCAAATTTGGAGTACAATTGGGTCTTCAAATCCTAGATAACTTCTTTGTCATTTCCAACCAGCAACATATCATCCACATACAAGACCAGATAAATAACACGGTAACCAATTAATTTAAAATACACACAATGATCTACTTTGCTTCTGGTGAAGGCAAGTCCCCGTATAAATGTATCAAATTTCTGATACCACATCCTTGGTAACTGTTTTAACCCATACAAAGACTTCTTTAACTTGCATACTAGTTCTTTCTTACCCCTCACCGCAAAGCCTTTAGGTTGCTTCATGTATATTTCCTCTTCCAGATCCCCATGAAGAAATGTTGTCTTCACATCCATCTGTTCTACCTAAAAATCGAAAGCAGCAACAACAGATAAAATTAATCTAATAGAAGTTACCTTGGCAACAGGAGAAAAAATATCACCAAAATCAATTCCAGGCACCTGGGAATAACCTTTTGCTACCAACCGAGATTTGTATTTCTCCACCTTTCCTTCTGCATTTGTCTTCTTCTTGAACACCCATTTGCTGCCAATGGGTTTCCTTCCGACCGGCAACTCCACCAGATCCCAAGCCTCATTTTTGTGCAAAGATGCCATTTCATCAACCATGGCCTCTTTCCAGAGTTTTCCATCTTCTGAATCTAATGCTTCCTTCACAGTTTTGGGATCATCATCAGTAATAGATAAAGAAAAATTTGAATAGAAAGTGGATGGACTATACCTTTCTGGCTATCTTCTTTCTTGAACTGATCTTCTCACACCCAGAATTTGTGGCTCTTCATCTTATGATTCCTCCTCTGCTGTAGAGTCTGATTCTTCCTCCTTAAGCTCAAAATTTATCTTCTCAGGTTCCTTTGGTTGGAATTCATGTTTAATAACATCTTTTACCTCTCTGAACACCACATCTCGGTTGTACACAACCTTCCGTGTGACTGGGTTCCAAAGTTTATAACCCTTTAAACCATCCTTATACCCAATAAAGATGCACTTTTCAGATTTAGTATCCAACTTGGTTCATTTCTCCTTTGGAACATGTAAATATGCATCACATCCAAATACCCTCAAATGTGAAAGAGAGGGTTTTTTACTAGTCCATACCTCTTGTGGAGTCTTATCCTCCAAAACTGATGAAGGTGACCTGTTGACTAGGTAACATGCAGTATCCACCGCCTCTGCCCAGAATTCCTATCCTAACCGGGCACCACTGAGCATGCTTCTTGCCCTTTCTATCAACGTCTTATTCATTCTTTCTGCAACTCCATTTTGCTGAGGTGTATATGGAGTAGTCTTCTGTCGTGCTATATCACACTTCTTATAAAATTCTTCAAATTCCTTGCTGCAGAATTCTCCACCATTATCTTGCCTCAGTACCTTTATCTTCTTCTCTGTCTGATTTTCCACCAGAGCCTTAAATTCTTTAAACCTGTCAAAGACTTCAGATTTCTTCTTAAGGAAATATATCCATGTATTCCTTGAGAAGTCATCTATAAATGATACATAGTACACAGACTTACCTCGTGATGGAACTTTCACAGGTCCAAACACATCACTATGCACAAGCTTTAATATTTGTTTCGTCCTCTTACCACCAGAGGGGAAACTCACCCGATTCTGCTTCCCATATACACAATTTTCATAGAAATCAAAATCCAGAGAGCTATTACTCATACCTTCTACCATACCTTTACCATGAAGTATTTGAAGGGCCTTCTCTCCAATATGTCCAAGCCTTTGATGCCACAACATGGTCTTCTCTCCAGAGACCACTAGATTTTCTGCTCCATTTTTAGGAACCATAGAACTATTGCACCCGTCAACAACAGTGCTACCTTGCAGCTTGTAGAGAGTTCCAGTCCGAACTCCCCGCATCAATACTAGTGCTCCTCGAACCATCTTGCAGGTATCCTTCTCGAACACTGTCTTTACACCTGCATCATCCAACTTGCTTACAGAAATCAGATTTCTGGCCAACGCAGGAATATGCAGAACACCCGGCAGGGTTATAACCCTTCCACCTTGCAACTTCAACTTTACTTTTCCACGACCAATGATTCTAGCCTTCCTATCATCTCCTAAGAAGACATCACCACCATCATATTTCTCATACTCGTAGAACCACTCTCTATGGGGAGTGAAGTGAATGGATGCACCTGAGTCAATCAACCATGCCTCATGACCTACATGTGTACTTGAAGAAGTCAAGTACACATCCCCACCTTCATCTGAGGTGGTTTTTGCCTCTATAGAAGGAGCATCATTAGATCCCTTTCCTTTGTCAGGAGCTTTAGATTTACAGTCCCTTTTGTAGTGCCCTTCCTTTCCGCATTTCCAGCACACCACCTTTATAGGTTTTCCCGGAGATTTAGATCTCCCTCTAGATTTAGATCTCCCACTCGATGACTTATTTTTGTTTCTGTTCTGGGACCGTCCTCGTACAGACAAGGCATCACCATTCTCGTTGTCCATATTTTTCCGTCTCATCTCCTCCGTCAGCAAGGCTGAGACTATTCATCAAACTGCAAAGCAGTTGCATTGCTACCTATTGCAATAACCAAACTATCTCACGAATCTGGTAGAGAACACAACAAACTGATGCACTTATCTTCATCTAAAATTTTAATATCAACA
>APFE030619946.1:0-11325 GCA_000404065.3 Pinus taeda
AGAGATTTTATTCAGCTGGCAAATAGAGTCCCCATTGATCGTTTCTCTCTGTTCTTGGAACGGATCATCATCAAGCTTGCAAAGGTATGACAGTTACTTCGAATCTCCAATTTTATTTTTTTGTTCATGCCTGGAAATTATTCCGAAAATTTAAATATACTTACCCCAGTGCCTAAACAGTAAACTTCTCTGCACATTTGCGCTGGAGTAAATAGCTACTCATTTGTTTGTGTAAATTCTTGTGTTGTTTTTATCTTTTTTTTTTAATTCTTCAAATCTGCCCTGTACTGATCATGTGTATTAGAAGTAGTTTTTTATTTTATTTTTTTTATTTAATAGATCTTAATAATCTCTTTCGATAAATTGGGATCATTGACGGTTTTAGGATAAGGAGCATTTAAATTGACAAAAAATTGACACTCTCAGGGGCATCCAATCTCACAAATTGCACCCAAATCAGTGTCAAGGCAGTTTAACTTTTAAAAAGAAAGGTTTTAATCGATTTCTGACTATTTAAATGTTTTGAATATAAATCCCTTTTAAACTCTTTCATTTTTTTCAAAGGTAAGCGTTGTTGGACGATTTCTGCAATCAGCAAAAAAAGGTAATCTCGAAGCCAGATCCGAATATATATGTCCTTGCGCAATTTATAGGTACTCTCAGTCGTCAAATATCCTTCGGCACTTTAAGCATTACAATCCTTGCTGGTTTACATTGAAATAAAGGAAAAAGCTATTAAAAAATTAATAAACCAATCAGATGGATTGAATGGTTTTTCAGAAATTATACTAATTATCGTCTTTGGCCTTTCTTGAAATATCTGTGAATGCTTGAAAGATTAGGATTTATAACCAATGCTTTAGTCTCCCTTCTCATTTTCCATGGGTTCAGACGCCACAATAATGGCTTTCACAGCCTAGGTGCTCCTCCTAGTGTTTTCAGCCCAGGCTCAAGGAAAACAGGAAATCGCCCTTACCAGAAAGAGAGCCTAAGATTAGTGAATCCCTTATTTAATCTTTTGCATTCCAGACGATATGAATAATGCCTATATCATTTGCACGGTCTGCGAAGTTAAAGGGAAAAACTCTTTAGCTATTTTGTTCTGGATACCCAAAGCCCGAGCCTTATCCACATGATTGGAGGCTCAATCGTATTCTTACGTATTAATGACCCCTTGATCAGGCGCACTCAATTCCCTCCACCATTTTCAGTGATTCTCTTTCGAATCTTGGCAACTAAAATCTCGAAATTAACTGATTTTTCATATTGCAAATTTAGGGGAAAAAAAATATTTTACAGCAGTTTACGGTCAACGGGTTTGCAGATTTGGATTGTTAAGGTTGAAAACTGTAAAACTCCTGAAATTAATAGATTTGTTTGTTAACATAAAAACTATTATTAAAGAGTTTACAGATATGGGTTGTTAAGATTAAATCTGCCCACTTTCAGAGCAAAATAGCAAATGATCAATTGCTGAAATAGGCAAATTCGTTGAGCAAAATTGATTCGGAGACCTCAAAACGAAACCCTTTAATATTATAGTTTTCAATTACTGAGAATGTGGTTAATGTGTTAGAATTGCAGCTTCTCGATTACCAATTGATTTCTGCTAAAAGTATTAAAGAAACGAGGCATCAAATTAGAAAAAAGTTAAGCAGTTGAAGAGACGAAGAACGTGCCACTATAATGTTGTAAACCAGACTTCTGAAAAATGTTAATCACCACAACGCCCTTGCAGGTCGCAGATAAGAATGAATTTCTAGAATAGCAAGGTTTTTCATCCAATAATGCCGGCTACAGTAAAGGCCTCCAGACATGACACCGAAATATTACAGGGAGGACGTTACCGCATCTCGCATTTTTCTTATCACATCCTTTGAAGTTTACTGGCATCTTCCCTGTCACATCCTTGAACCTAAAGCGAGATTTAGGATTGGCTGGCATTTGATGCTAACGTGCCATAAAAGACTTTGCGAGTTTACGAGATATATCGATAGGAATCTATAGAAAACACATATGTGGATATTGTTTAGCTTACAGCCGTGCGCTACACTGAACTGTCATGGATAACATCAACAGCTCGTCGGAATCTTTCTGGAAAATCTCCTAAAATTACGTTTTATTACAATAATAATATTTGCAAGCTGTTCATTGACATATGGTGTAGCCTTCGTCGTAATCTTCTGAAAAACCTCTCAAAATAAAGTTTAATTAAAATAATACTCTTTGCAAATTGTTCAGTAAGATCTGGCGTATTTCCGATCTCTGATGTTTAGGTTGCACTGACCTATACGGAACACTATGTTACCAGAAACGAGAAAACTGACCTATACGGAACACTATGTTACCAGAAACACGGGAAACTAAACGAGAAACGACAACGGGACGAGAAACGAAGTTTGGAGGTTTCGCATTCAAGAAACGAGGAGAGAGAAAAAAACGAAGTTTGGAGGTTTCGCTTTCAAGAAACGAGGAGAGAGAAAAAAACCAGAAAAATGTGAAAAACATAAAACGAATCACACATCATTTACATTATGCAATAATGTGGTTCATAAGTAGTTGATCATAGGCTTTCTTTGTTCACATAGACCATTCTCAAATATTCATAGTGAGAAACAAAGCTTGTGTTGCTTACATAGTTCATAGTTCATTTGCACACATGAGCATGTTATTACTGGGAATATGCAATGACACACAACAAGTGTAGTATTCTAACATACTAACCCATAACAAGTACATGTTCAATCTTTGTTTCTGGTCTCTTCACCTGTTCCAATATGGGTTCTTTACAAATTCAACTTGTACATGCAAAATGCAAACATCGCTTTATATTAGTTGATCCTAAATACTTCTTGTCTTAAACTCTGAGATTACTTTTCTTTAATATTGTTTCCTCATCTTCATCAATAACTATTTTCAACACCTCTAATCTGTTATTACGCTTTCCCTTTGAAATGAATTGCCCTAGCCATTGCCGTGTCCTATTGTTCACCGTAGATTTGTGTTGTAAGAGGATTGAACAAAATTTGATCGTTGATCAAAAAACTGTTCATTAAACTGAAACGTTTGTGAATTTTCGTCTGGCCATTCTCGCTCCATGACACTGAAATGGTTAGTGAATTTCCGTCTCGCCGTTCCTGCTCCACGGCACTGTACATATTTACCAGCTTCTGGGTCTCTTTGCTTTCAGCGTCCTCTTTTCTTTTCCGTTCTCTGTTTTATTTTGTTCTGTTTTGTTTTTTTATAACTGTTTATAAGTTTCCTTTAGGTTTCCTCTGGTATCTTATATGATTTTTTGTGATGCTGTGTATTTCTTTTTTTTTCCCATTGTTGTACAGTTTAAATTTATACGATCTTCATTATATTTTCTGTACAGTTTTCAGTTTAATTTTTAATGATCTTCATCATATTTTCTCTGGTGTTTTCACGCATGAGAGTAAAACTTTTAAATATTTGAACTCCTCAGCATGTATGGTTCTCCTATATGAATATCTGCAATCGGACATGGAGTTTAAGCAGTATTGGAAAGAGATTCAGTAAAGAGTTTGGAAAAAAGGTTTGCGCCAAAGGTGAATAAACTAGATCCTGGTTTGAAGTACTGGTCAGTGATTTTTATTTGCTAACATGTAATATATTTTTGACATTTTTTTGTTGTTAATTGGTACTGAAATCTGATTAAATTTATATTCCTCATCTCTGCCATTTACAAAGGATTGCCTATATATATTCGCTATCTCTACCAACTGCAGAGGATTTGCTTTAAGTGGAATTGGAGGAGGGGCTGCTGCGGCAGATTGGCTTGTTTCCTGCCTGCCCACTCATTGTTTTGACAATTGCCCACTCATTGTTTTGACAATTTGTAGGATAAAATAATAGCCATGAATTAACTCTTTAATATCTTGCATTCAAATTTGTTTTGCAGATTTAACTGAAATTGGAGAAGGGGCTGCTGCGGCGGATTGACTTTCATTGAAGGAGGGGCTGCTGCGGTGGATTGGCTTTCGTTGAAGAAGGGGCTCTGGCGGATTAACATTGTGCAAAATTCAAAATATGTGAGTCCGCCCACTCATTGTTTTGACGATTTAAAATCGTAGTAATAAATTTTACTAAATAAACATATATATTATATAAGCAAAAAAGGCTCTTAACTGAAGCTACAAATTTGTCCTACAGATTTCATAGTTATATTTTATATTATATATTTTATTTTAATTTAGAATTTATTAGCTATATCTTATATTACATATTTTAATTTTCAATTTATTAGATATCTTTTTAACCTATTTTAATTTTAATGACTCTATGTTATCTTTTTATTAAATATCTTTTTTAACATGTTAATTTTAGTGACTCTCATATTACATCTTTTAATTCTAAATTTATAAGTTATATTTTTTTACCTATTTTAATTTTAATGAATTTAAACCTAATGTTGAAATTTCTAACGTGTTGCATTCAAATTTGCTCTCATTTGCTTCTTTTGTACTAAAATCTTAGTAGTATGTTGATTAAGTCAACTCCTAGGGAACGAGAGAGTCGTCCTTTTGTGCAGTAAAGGATGGATTAATGGGAATGGAGTGAGGAAATGGAGGGCAACCAATATTTAAGTAATGGATTAATGGGAATGGAGTGAGGTAATGGAGGGCAACCAATATTAAGTAATAATATTTAACAGGCTATAAGCTCAGCTCATTAATGCTGGCTGTAATTAACAGGGCATAAACTCATTAATGCGCACTGATAGATAATGTACATACAGCCGGCATTAATGGGTGTATAGACTAGGAAATAGGTATATACAAATTTTTACGTATTTTATTCCTCATGGATTTGAATACAATCTTTCAATTAATGCCTGGGGAATTTTGAAGATTTGAATACAATCTTTCAATTAATGCCCGGGGAATTTTGAAGAGGAGACCAGGGGTGCTACAATATAAATAAAATATTTTTCAACAAAAAAGATTTGCAGTGTGTCATAGTAAAATAGCTCCAAAGACAGCAATCTGAGAGGAAGAACAAATGGCTTTCCTTTAGTGCCTACCTAAAATGGATTTCCATTAATAAGGAACGGAAATGGATTTCCATTAATAAGGAATGGAGGGATTTCAATTATATTATTTTTCTACACAAGAATATCATTTATTGTGAGATAAAAAAGTTTATAATATTCATTGACAATGATGTAGACCAAAAGGGTTGTATATACAAAGATTTGCAGGGATTTCAATTATATTATTTTTCTACACAAGAATATCATTTATTGCAAGATAAACAAGTTTATAACATTCATTGACAATGATGTAGACCAAAAGGGTTGTATATACAAAGATTTGCATGGTATGTTTTCTGGAGGGTATGTTTAGCACCCCAGGTGCCTCCTCTTAGGCTATGTGAACTTGTCTTCTTTATGATTGACTCTACTAACCATATCAACAAGAACAGGAATGAATTGAATTTTAGCAGTGTCCACAGACTAAGCTATGAATATATTGTACATTTGTTTTGCATCGTTAAAAACTATATATCCTAACAGACATTGGCCTCAATGCTAACCCATAATAGACATTGGCATCCTTCACATTCACATCCCACTGGAGAGGAAGAGCAGTTCCTCTATAGCAAATGTTGTTGAGCATGGGCCCTATAACCTAACAGACATTGGCCTCAATGCTAACCCATAATAGAGATTGGCATCTTTCACATTCACATTCTAGTGGAGAGCAGTTCCTCTATAACAAATGTTGTTGAGCATGAGGCCCTTCTATAACAAATTAGAATAAGATCATCTACATATAAAAGAAACTTTACCACATAGCTTGCTAGATGAACCCCTTCTCCATCTGCTTTGCTTAACCAAGCTTCCAACTTATCAATATATAAACCAAACAACATGGGGAAAGGGCAAGGAAACACAGGTAGGAGAAGGGAATGCTAAAGGCTTCGACAAATGCAAATATAAATATTAAGCATTATGCAGTAATTCAATTATTGAGAAAAGTCTTTTGGTAGAAATCACATAACATAAATTTTTGGCCGATGCATTTCAAACCAACCAGTGTGGTTCATCATCTGGGCCTAATGATGAACCACACTGGTTGGTTCGAAATGCGTCACCCAAAAATATCTCTTATGTGATTTCTACATAAAGATTTTTCTTATTCATTATGGATCACAAAAGCTTGAATTCAAAAATTCAATTATTGGTTTACTCTTTCTATCTTTATCTCTTGAAAGAACAGTGTTTACTGGAAAGTATGCCTTGGAGATTTCTTCAGTGGTGTACAGGCAATGGAGGCTTGACGAACAAGGGTTACTTGCAGATCTCGTGAAATGGTAATCATAATTGTTGTTGTGCATACACCATGGAGTTAAAGACTAAAATTTATTTAGGTCAGTGATCTAATTACTGTGCACAATTGACCTATCATTACTTGGTTGGTGAACTTTCCAAGGACCAGTTTTCAATGTTGGGCTTCTCCCAATTTATTATAAATATGGACGATCTCCTTATAATTATACTGTATCTCTCTCTATACAGATTTTTTCTTTTAGTCAGTTCTGTTTTTTACTGTAATGTGTTATGTATGGAATTCAAACTCTGGTATGATGTTGTGCTGATTTGTGCTCTTTGTTTTCTAAACAGTAATCAATACTGTTTAAAATCTGAGCCTCATCTTTATGTCAACCATTTGAATTTTTATTAACATTTTTACCTGAATGTGGCTACAACTTGACAGGGGTATGGCAGTGGTGGACTCATCAATGCCTTACGGGCTGAAGCTGATTATCAAAGACTACCCTTACGCTGTGGATGGATTGGAGATATGGTTGGCAATAGTTTCATGGGTTAAGGAGTACCTATCCTTGTACTACCAAAATGATGATGCAGTGAAATCTGATACAGAGCTGCAAGCATGGTGGAACGAAATCAGAAATGTTGGTCACGGAGACAAGAAGGATGAGACATGGTGGTACAACATGGACAGCGTGGAAGAAGTTGAAAAGGCAATAACGACAATCTTATGGGTGGCCTTAGCTCTTCATGCTGCAGTTAATTTTGGGCAATGCCCTTACGTGGGATACATGCCTAGTCGTCCCACCATAAGGAGAAGGTTCACAATGTTGTATCGTTTCTTTCACCTCTTCCATTACAATATAATAGTATTTTCTAATAACACCATAGATAGGTAGCATATGGAAAAATTACATCTTGGAAGACAAGAAAAAAAAACCAATAAAAAAACAAAACAAAAACTTTAAAATAACATACAAAAACATGTTCACATAAACAAAAACAACAACATGGATAATGGATAACCTCTACAAGACATTACTATTATTTACCAAATAGCCATATTTGAATACAAATAACTAATCATTTCAAGTATAACTCATTATCATCCACCCTAGCTTTCAACAATGTCCATTCATATGTTGCTTTTTCTCCACACACTACTATTATTTACAAAATATCCATATTCAAAATACACATAAGTAATACTTTCAACTCTAACTCATTATCATCCACCCTTTCCTTCAACAATCTCCATTCACATGTCGCTATTCTTCCACAAACTATTATTATTTACAAAATATCCATTTTCAGAATACACATAACTAACTATTACAATTGTAACTCATTATCATCCACCGTTGTTTTCAACAATGTCCATTCACATGTCCCTATTCTTCCCCACTCTATGCTATTCTTCCCCACTCTATGCCTTACGACGTTTCCTTTGCAACATAAGGTGCAAATGCTAGTAAATAAAAAATTCCATGTAAATTGGCATCATATGAGTGAGTGCGGAAGCCAACAACTCTATGTAGTATGATATTTAACCAAAATTATAGTGTTAAACATTTCGCTATGCGGTTGTTTCTTTGCAGGTGGTAGGACACGCGGCAAGCTGTAGCTCCTTTGGTTGAATTGAATTCCACTAGACAATGACAGATTGCAGATGTACGTACCACGTTTATACATGATAAGGTTTTCCGACCATAAGCAATTTGGATTAAAAGGTAAGTTTGGCAATCTGCCGACCATAAGCAATTTGGATTAAAAGGTAAGTTTGGCGATCTTCAATTTGGATAAGGGTTTATACATGATAAGGTTTTCCGACCATAAGCAATTTGGATTAAAAGGTGAGTTTGGTAATCGGCAATCCAGGTAAGGGTTACCGAAAAAAAGATCTGAAAAAGCCAACCGGTTAAAACAATCTACAACAATATCATAAATGGTAAAATAAAATACCAAATATACTAGAAACAGAGAACTGAAAAATAAAATACCAAATATACTAGAAACAGAGAACTGAAAAACGCAACAGGTATGAAAAAATACAAAAATATCATAAATTATATACAACAATATCATAAATTGTAAAATAAAATACCAAATATACTAGAAACAGAGAACTGAAAAACGCAACAGGTATGAAAAATGCAACAGGTATGAAAAAATACAAAAATATCATAAATTATAAACTAATAATACCAAGTTAAAAGATTGGCAATTAAAAGATTGGTTTAATGAATAGTAATTAAAAGACTGGTTAAAGCTAAATTTGAAAACAACGGTTCAAATTCTCAAGCATAAAACTGAGGAATGCCCTAGTTATTATATACCGTGGTGCCTCATGAATGAAGAATGAGAGGGATTCATGAATGAAGGAATGAAGAATGAGAGGGATCGGTGACTATGATGAATGAAGAATGAGAGGAGGAAATCCACATACGAAGAGGAGGAGGTGATTGTAATTTTTGTTTGAAAATAACAACAGAGTGATCGAGGGGATTATTCATGAAAGGGTAATTTTCGGTTCCTTTTAATTTGTTTCTCTATTTTTCTATTTATTCACCTGGTAAAGCAGGAAAAGGCTATTTTATGTAACCTCACAGATGGTTTTCTCTGTTTAATCTACAGGTTAATCATGGGTGTTCTTTCTCTCTCAAGCACTGTGATGTAAAATTGTCTATCTTATGGGGCGCTCCATAAATGTTCTGTTCTGTGGTGTTCCTGTGTAATGTTGTATGCATCAATGTCTTGTGTAGTGTTGTGGTTGTGTCTTGTGTAGTGTGTTTTTGTGTGTCTGTTAATTGAGAGAGAAAGTCCAGGCCATGGAGACTATGCACCGGTGGTTGAAATAATGCATCCAAAGTGAGTTGATTTAACAAATAATGCATCAAAGTGAGTTGTACTTATGGCAATATTTTCTTGAATTATTTTAAAATTCATTCTAGGCCTTTTTTTATGTTTCTTTTTTTGATGAGTTGGAATTTTATATATAGGAGCAGGAGTAGCATTTCCAGTGTTTTTTAGTAGAGAATGAAGATTTTCCAGGGCTTTTGTAACCATCACTTTGCGGAGTTTCAATAGAAAATGAAAAATTCGTAAAAAGCAAGGTTACTATGCTGCCGTATTCTCCTCTATTTCATGGTTTTGTTTATTTTTAATTCTTTGAATCGCCCTGTTTTCCAAGCCAATTCCGCCTCCTCCTTGCCTTTAATGATTTCTTTCTATTTTGTTTTGAGCCTATTATTCTTCTTTCAAAAAGTATTACCAACATGTAAATTTTATATATAAATGTTTATAATGAAGGTATTTCTAGAGTTATTGGGTGAGGAGGGTATGGACAAGCCTGAACGCTTATTCGGTGCTTTCTCCCACTGTATGTATGTATGTCTGTAAGATTACATTTATTCGGTGCTTTCTCTTAGCGTCCTCACTGTCATGGTGCATTTGGTAATATAATCGAGGAGAAAAGACCGCTAAAATCTGTCGAAAGCATGTGTGGTCATCTTTTCTTAACATTTCTAACTATGAATATTTTTCCATTTCGATTTAGAAAATCTACCCACTATCTGTCATCCCTTCAGTTGTGAATACTTTTCCATTTCGATTTAGAAATTATCCCCACTCTTTGTCATCCCTTAGTTAGGATTTTTCATGTTCAAATTATTTAGTTCTTCCTTCAAGCGAGAACCATTTGAATTTAATACCCTGGACATTCTGTTCATCTAGCCATTATCACCTGGTACAACACCTGTTTGCATTGATACTCATCACCTGTTCATCGATGTGTTTCCAGGTCCTCATCGATGTGTTGAAAGCCGATATAGTAGTCAATGAATTGTTAAATACCTTTTGATGGCATTTTCTCCACACTGGTGCTCGTCTCGTCTTATTATTTATTTATGATGCATCTGAATGATAGCGTTAACAAATTCTTTCATTAACATTTTGGAATAACTGCAAGAACTTGTGTAGTAATTTCCTCTACTTAATCCTAGTACATTACCGCCCATTACCATAATACAAGTTAAGTTGAAATCAGCATTAAATCACATCTCAACTCTTTTTATATAAATTATATAGAGTTATTTGGAATGGTAAACCATTCTCAGGTTGTTTCCACATCTCAACTCATCTTATATAAATTCTACTTAAGGTTGATAAAGTTAGCTGGAATGGTAAACTACCAAAATCAGCATTTATTCATTTATAGATACAAAACCATTCTTGGGTTTCCAAGAGAGAGTGGCGTTGCCTCTAAAGCTTCTTCCCGTCGCAAGATTTTGCAAGTCTCCAAAGTCACATATGCTCCTAACCAGGCTAGTGACACTTATAACTCCATAAGCGAATAGGGGTCTAGTCTGCCGGTTGTACTTTATTACTTAGTACTTTATTACTTTAATTAAGCCGATAGGCCTGTCTACGTTCCAGAATTTTAATCTATTTACCAGATTAAGGGAAGTCGACGATGCATGTTGCTAATATTCCTAGTAATATTTATTTGAGGATAGAAAATTAGATTGATTATAAAAATAATTAATATGATGAACACGTAGTCCATGTGTTAGATGAGAGGCACAGGTGTCACATGAGAGGAGCCTCCCGAATAGGATATTTAGGTATGATGTTATAGCTTCTTGATCTTTCATTAATGAAGGTCCAATGGCATTTCATTTCAGAGTTTGTTCTTCGCTTTTCTACTCGGGATTCAGCTCGCTGCATGTTGCATTTACTGCATTTCATTCTCCACATCCATTCCATATTCATTTATATTTCTACATGAGTTTGACACTTTGCAGATTCAACAATCGACATGGGATTCAGCTAGCTGCATCTTGCATTTACTGCATTTCATTCTCCACATCCATTCCATATTCATTTATATTTCTACATGAGTTTGACACTTTGCAGATTCAACAATCAATATGGATCATTACCCTTATTTCACTTACTTCTTTGTGGAGGCCATAGCCACTACCGGTACTTCGGGTCAAGCATGCTGTTGGTTTGCGAAGGCTACTTGTCTA
>APFE030619953.1:0-57444 GCA_000404065.3 Pinus taeda
CATTAGCAAAACTTACTTAATCATGCTTAAGAACACCTAATGTAATGATCTGGGTTGTTTTATGGTGAAAATGAGGCAAAAGATAAGGAAAGATAAGGGAAGATTGAGGAAAACGGTAGATAAGTAAGTGTAAAGTAGAGGCTCTACAATTCCCAGGTATTTCAAGGAACACCAATCCAAAATAGTAGTGAAATCAAGTATTCGAGAGATCTCGTGTAGCAAATATTTAGGGCAGTTCCATCCATATACTTGACTCTTTTTGTTATCGACCAACCATCCCAAAAGATCCAAATATGGGTTCAAAATCTTTTTAAAGCGAGTCACAATTATATTTGAGGAGATCCTCAGCAAGAGAGTATCATATACAAACTAGGAGTGGTCCACTCTTTTAATATTCCTTGTTATACTTAACCCCACGATTTTTCCCTCTTGTCTCGCTTCTCCAGATTTCAACTCAAACTTTCAACCATGATAATGTAGATGAGCGGAGACAGGGGGAACCCCTATCTTAAACCTCTAGATACTGTAAAGAAAGGAGTGGGATGACCATTCACCAATGGTATAATCCAAGGAGAACCAATTCATGCCCTTATCTAGTGAATGAACTCTTGGCTAAAGCCCAAATTTTCGAGCATAAGAAACAAAAAGGAATGCCTTACCTGATGAAATGGGTTTCCATATCCAGTTTTATCACTATTCATGATTTGCCATCTTCTTTACTTAAGTGGATCACCTCTTGAACAAGGATAATATTGTCCAAGATTTTCCTTTGTTACATAAAACCCCCTTGGTTTTCAGAGATTATTCTTGGCAACAATTTCTTCAGTCTTGTTGCAATAATCTTCGTAAGAATTTTGTAAGAAGATTTGCACAAGGATATGGGCTGAAATATGGAGAAGTTTATTTTATTTGAGTATTTATGGATTAGCGTAAGGAGGGAAGAGTTTCTTGCACCGCCTTTCCTTTCTTTTTTCCTCATATTGTTTAGCATCTGAAGCAACTCCTTTTTTATCATGATTTGAAAATTCCTACAAAAAATGATAGAAAACCCATCAAGTTTAGGGGCTTTATTGGGGTCAAGCTCCCAAATGTCATCCAAGACTTCAACTTAATATATTTCTTTGACAAGAGCGGAAATGTTGAAGTCTTTTTTATTAATCTCTTTAAAGGAAGATAGGATTGACTTTCCTTCAAGAATTATATCTATGACTCTACTCCTTAATTCACGAGCTTTAGCCTGCTTGTGAATAAAGGAGATATGTTAGTCTCTTGCCTTAAGCCACGAAATATGAGATTTTAATCTCCATAAGTCTTCCTCTTGTTTGCTAACTACAAAGATTTCCTTTGTTAATTCTCTTTCTTTTTCAACGTGCCAAGGTTCAACATTACCTTCCTCAAGCAAACTCTAGTGTTGATTTAATTGTTTGATCAGTTCCTTACTCTTTTTCCCTAGTGGTTGATGACATTATTTAAGCCACTTCCTTGACGCTTACTTTACATTCTTGAATTTGATCTCCTAGAAAAATGTAGATGATCATGTCACACAGTTACTCCATGCTTGCCTAATCAAATCAATGACACCTTCCTCCTTTATCCAAACCAAATTTTACTTGAAAGGAATTGCTGCTGAGTTTTTTGGGTTATTTATAAACAAGGCTATAAGACGATGATCTGATTCTCCTTGGGCCTTAATCGAGGAGACACATTTTAGACCATTGAGCATCCACCTGTTGTGAATAATGAATCTCTCCAAACAAGCTGCTACATAATTTTCCCTGCTTTTGCGGTTCGTCCAGGTATATTTTCCAATTTGGGGGTGAATATACACTAGGTACCATTCACTAATTATATCCTCCATTCTTTCATGAAAAGGGTCACGAACAGGGAAACCTCCATGCTTTTCTAAATAGCTAATTATTATATTGAAGTCTCCCCCCACCACAATTTAGGTGCCACTCCTTCTCTCTTATTTGGTTCAATGAGTCCCAAAATTCCATCTTTTCGCCATACTGCACAGGGGCATAAAAATTCATGATAGGGACTCATTCCTTTGTATATTTTCTTTCCAACAAGGCTACAATCCAAAACTGTGCTTTCGTGTTGTTGATGAGATGAAAATGTAGATAAAAACAAAAAATTCCTAGTGCTCCTGAATCTCTTCATGTGTCTTGAGCTATTCCCGCACTATCTTTCCAAAACATATTAACTGCCTTATTTTGTCTCTTTTTCCTCAAGCTTTATCTCCTAGATAAGAAGTATCTACGATTTTTCTTGTTTCACCAAGTCCCTAACTGCTAGGGATTTACGGGGATTCCCAAACCCCTTATATTTCATAAGAGGAATATCATCATTTTTGGGAGGGTTTTCAAGGGAAGCTCCTCCTTGTTATGGTTTTCCCCCACCTTTAATGGTTTTTAGCTTGAAGATTTATGAGATTACTGGTTGATTCCCAAGTTTCTTATTTTTCTCTTCTTTCTGCTCCCAAATTATTTTTTTAGGATGTCCCTACTTGTTTTTTCTCCCTTTTGTCTTCTGACTACTTCCATCTTCTGCCCAAATAAGTGTTCGTGCCATATTATGTGTGATCACTCCTAGGTTGAGCTACCCTCCCTCAATGTTTCCATATATGGGGGTTGAAATTTCATTGGTTGGAACAAAGGCTTCAAAAGGCTTTTCAATAATCGAATTTGATTGCTAAGGATCTTTATTTTCCTCTTTATTTGGGGCCTCCTCTTCTTCATTTATCTATCCGTCTTCTTTCTATTCTACAACTTCTTCTTCGTTCAAATATTCATAACTCATAATTGCAACATTCTTCTCATTCTTTGTCATGTTTTTCAAGGCATCAAAAGGGTTTGCAAATGCAGAAGCCCTATTGTTCTTCTACATGGTTTGACTCTTTTTCCCATTGGATCTCCCTTTGTTTCCTCCTCTCCGTTAAGTCTGCCATTACTTGCCTTGACTGGATGATGAATTAGGTCCTTTGTTTTCAGGAGCTTTCTTGCAGTCCCTTGCAAAGTGACTGTATTCATGGCAAAACCGACACTTGAAGGGGATTTGCTCGTAGTCCAGGGTTTGACAATGGGTTTATCCTCCCAAAGCGAGAATAATTTCTAACGATAATCCTTTTTGGAGATCTACCTCTATCCATATCTTGGTGCACACAACTGGGAGCCCTTGGGATCGACTCTATCTAAGTACTTAGCTACTCCATTCCCTATCATTCTTAAACAATTACTGCTCCAACAAGAAAGTGAAAGTCATGGGAGTTTAACTCACACTAGAATTGCGGTCGGGAGATCTTTATCTAGGTTAAAATATAGGGACTACATGTTTAAATACATCCCTCTCGATCCAAAGAAATAAGGACCATTTCTGAAAACAACATCTAAATACTCCTTGAGTTCAAATAAAAAAATCAAAAAACCCATTTAGACATGCATAAAGCCTGATAATACCTTTCATCATCAACTTCTAGGTTTGATTTATCCATGCATCCATGGAATGAGGAGATGGCCACATTATCCACACATCCATGGAATGAGAAGCCCCCTCCAGGGAAGCCATCACTGATCGAGTAGATCGGGCATCAAAAGATTAGGGTTTCAACAACATGAGGGTGCAAAGCTCTCCTCTTTGTAATAATTAATACCTCATTGTTAACAAAAGAGATTTCTTCATTAATCAATGAAGATGTTGGTAGATATGACTTAACTTTATATTAACTAATTAAAATAAAATAATTAAAAGTATATATATAGTTTCGAAGAAAAAAATCACAACTTTATATTAAATAAAAAGTTTCATTTAGTACATGCATCAAGTGCATTCAACTACCTGTCCCAAAGGACCATGAAAAACAAAAAATAAATGGGCTGCAGAAAACTAGACCTAGAGCCATAAGAAACAAGTACATTCTGAAACCATAACATAATTTGTATGCCCTAATTGGTCACAAAAAATAAAGTTTGAGAATTTTTAATGTCTACTGTGAAAAGTTGTGACATATACACAAAAATAAAGGATTGTTACACACACACACACACATATCATGTTCATCAAAAAGAGAAAATAAGTTGGTGTTGAAATAGTAAAGTGGTTAGAAAATGCCATTAGACTTTAGTGAAGGATTGGTGCTAGAAGTTCTAGATCGCCCCATCTAAATGTTCAGTGACCTGCTAAACACCCATATGTTGTCTAGTGCATTCCTTGGATAAAACATCTGCCTCAAAGTTTATTTCCCTGTAGATATGACAACGTGAGATAAAATCAAAAGCTTGTTTTAACAGAAATACCTTATCAAGTATTGGAAGCAATGTGTGATTATGGCATCTTTGAGTAGCATTAAACCAATTTATAACATTTAAGAAGTCCCCAAATGCTTGGAGAGAATGACAATCATATTCTAAAGCTCAACATAAAAGAAGTTTTAGAGAGAGTAGTTCTACATAATTATTGGAACCCTTGCCCAGACCAATTTTTGATTTCAAAAAATGTTGATCATTGATGAAAAGAAGGAGACCGCCCCCACAAACACCATCCTCATTTGATGCTAAGTCAAAATAAGACCAATGAATTTGTCGATTGATTCCTTCTTAAGAGCTAGTGTGTGGTACCTAATGAGACTCGTTTGTAGGCAAGAGAGCATAAATCGCTCCTATTTTTGTTGAAATGAGATTTGGAGTGAATGGAGAGTCCCTAAACGTGGCTTTGTTCCTTGCTAGCCAAACCCCCTAGCATATGAAGGGTGGAATGTTCCTAAGAACTTCATCGCTTGATGTTTCCCACCAAGACTTCCATTCCTCAATGAAGTTGTTGCCTGTCCAATCAATATTGCATCCCAAAAGTTGTTTGGTTCCAGCCCAAATACTCAAAGTGAACAAACAAAATATAAACAGATATGAGACCGACTCCTCAGTATTTTTGCACAAAATGCGCCAATTAGGACCTTCTTTATGTCTCTTTTGCAAGTTGTCCCATGTTGGTACTTCATTTTTAATTAAACACCAAAGGAACAATATTTTCTTTGTTCGGCATGTGAGCTTCCATATTGACTTCCACCACTAAACTGGATTGGCTCTTACTCTAACAACAATCTCAAAACTGTACTTAGATTTTGAGATATAGGTCCTTGAAGGGGCATGTACCTAGCATAAGATATATATAACTTAAATAATATCTTTGAATGTCAATATTAATTAATATCTATATATATATATATATTATTATAATATATAATTTTGATTTGTATATGTGTTTATCATGTAAAACATTTTAATATCCAAAGGAAAAAATAATTAAAAATAAAATAATTGACTCAATTAGGAAGTACTTCGGGAGGTGTTGTAACTCATTTAATTTTTAATATAAATTGATATATGACATTTAAAAAGTATTAAAAAAAATAAAATGATTATAAATAAAATATTTAACTATATAAAATTAAGTAATATTTAACTTGTCTGACAATATATTAATACATTTTAATATAATATATATATATATATAATATAATAATTCTCATGGTTAAAATATTTTAAAACATTTTAATAGTTTCACTATTTTACCTTCTCAATCTAAGTACCTAAAGAGACTTTCAAAATGTTGTATCAATTTATACGTTTAAAATGCAATTTAATTAATGAAGAATTAAGCATGATATATAAAAGATATTAAATATTATACAAATATTTTTTCAACATTTAAACATTTGCATATCAAATAAGTGTAATATACAATGTTGTTGCTTAGTACCCATCTTTTATGCAAAAATTAATTAATAACAAAATAATCCTCTTAAAAATAATTATAAGGTAGTATAATATAGAGTTACTATATTAAAAAATTAGAACATACAATTAATTAAAATAGTCACCAACAAATTCATGGGCATAAAATAGACTGGTGACATTGTATTCTATTAAAACACTCAATGGTTAAAAAATTACCAATTGAAAACTCCTCATTCAAATATATATTGATATTGATTTAAATATATATTATTTTTAGGAATAATACATATATTAATAAAGTGATATACTTTCCTTCCCAATTATAAAATAATCAAGTTAATTATTCCTTATTTATTTTATAATTTTATAGGTTTTATAATATTAAAAATAAAGCATATTTGATTGAAAAATGATATTTAAAATATAAACAAATAAAATGGTGAACATATTTTATGGATATAAATATTGTATTATTTAATTGCAGCGAAAATAACATTAAATACAAATATTGCATTCATCATTATATAAATTGGTATCATTGAAGAGTTTGGTTTTTATTCAAACAAATACCTTCCATACAATGTGTTTTATATATAAATATGATATTATAATTAATATTATATTAAATATAAATATTGTCAAATCGTTTATTTAAAATTATACATTTATGGGTAGCATCTGTTTAATTAATTTTTTTTTCATTAAAAATAAAAATAAAAGTTACATAATAACTAGTCTTTACTATTTAGTTTAAATACCTCTAAATTAAAATAGAAAACAGTAAAAATACAAAGATTTAAAATTTTAAAATGTTATAATTATATTAATTTTAAATTGTAATTAAATGCATTATTAAATTTTGTAAATTAGCATTATTTGTATTGCAACATAGAAACAATTATTAATAGTTTACATTTAGCATTTTATAATTTGTGGATATGGGCTTATGAAAATCTTATTATTAGACCTGGGTATATAGGTCTTATCATAAATTTCTATTATACCTTAGTTTGTGAATATGAGAAATTTTATATTTATTCTTATTACAAACATCTTATTATTTTGAATATCATTCATACATTAAGAGTGTAAAATCTATCATCTGTAGTTAAATTCACACAAAAATCTAAGTGACCTCTACCTCTTAAAAATATAATGTAAAAATAAAAATATATCTCTCACATACCATTAATAAATCTTTTTAAATAACATATGTGATTTTAAACAGGTGCTACATAGTAACTTCTCCCTGTCGCTTAGTTTAAATATAGTTACATTAAGTAAAAATATTAAATTCAAATTATTGTTAAGGTTTGTAATATGGACTAGAATCTAATTCTACCCAACAACCATAATAATGTTTTATTAGTCCTTATCATGAAGTATAAAATTCTATTTCCATGAACATTGTCAATAACTATAGCTGTTTTTTAAAAATATATTAGATATTTTATAGCTTATCATATTATTTTGCAAAATTAAATACTTATGAAAATATTTTAGTTAAAGAAAACAATTTAAAAAAAAAGATTAAATTATAAATTTTTAATCGGTTGAAACATATAGAAACATTAATTAATTGTAGTTGAATATTATATAATAAAAACGAAAAATTAAAAAAATGTATGTTTAATTTAAAAACAAAATTAAATAATTATGAAATTATTATAATTAAAGAAAACAATTTTTAATTTAAGAAAATATAATTAGTAAAAACACATAATTGATTGTAACAACATAGAAACACTTAATATAGTGGTCAATAAGTTATAGTTAATATAGTGGTCAATAAGTTATAGTTATGCAATATGGAAAATCAGCGACGGTAAGGGAGGTTTCCTTTTTTCCCAACAGGATATTACAAATGAGGCGGTGGCATATTTCAAAAATCAGTACAAAAGATCGAATAATTGCAGATTTCAGGATATATTATGGGGAATAGACTTATTTTCGCGGATGTTTGATGGTGATTCAAACGATCAAATTCTCCTGCCTGTTACAGAGGATGAACTTCTTGCAATTATGAAATCATTCAAAAGGGACAAGAGTCCCGGCCCGAATGGCTGGACGATTGAGTTTCTCATACACTTCTTTGATATCATCAAGGATGACCTGTTGCGGATGGTTGAAGGCACCAGAATGGCGGGCAGTATCAGTAAAAAGCTCTCCTCCACCAATATGGCTCACATTCCCAAAAAGGGGGATGCACAGACCTTCAAGGATTTTAGGCCAATTTCGTTATGTAACATTGCCTACAAGATCCTTTCAAAGATCATAGTTGAGAGAATCAAGGGAGTTTTTTCAGAATTTATTTCAAAAGAACAGCACGGTTTTCTAAAAGGAAGAAACATTCATGATGCAATTGCTGGCACACAAGAGGCATTATATGCTATACATTCAAAAAAATGTGACGTGATTATTATCAAAATCGATCTTTGGAAGGCACACGACTGCCTAGACTGGGGCTTCATCAGGTGTCTGCTTGCAAGAATTGGCTTGAGATCCAATATGATCAATTGGATCATGGCTTGTGTTGAACCTGTGGAATATTCAATCATCATCAATGGCATGCCATCCCCTTTCTTCCATGCGGAGAGGGGCCTTCAACAAGGATGTTCCCTTTCTCCGCTTTTATTTATCCTGGCGATGAATACTCTTAGCCTGCATATCAACAAGGCTGTAAATGAAAATATGTGGTGCCCCCTTAAAATCTGCAGAAATATTTCTATATCACATAATTTATTTGTTGATGATATCATCTTATTCGCCATGTTTTGCATGACCACTTGGTTATGTTTCTATGATATCATAAATAACTTCCAAAAGGCTACGGGTTTGCAAGTAAACAATAGGAAGTCAACTATCTATTACAATGATGTAAATCAAGAAGATGTTTTATGGTTATTAGAGCTGTTTAGAATAAATGTGCATCCTATTAGCTGCGGCATTAAGTACCTGGGCTTCCAGATTAAATCTAATGGTTACTCAAAATCTGATTGGAATTGGATCCTAGATAGATTCTACAGGAGGATTTCTGCATAGGAATTCAGTTGCCTCTCCATGGCGGGAAGAATGATATTAGTGCAATCAATTTTAAACCAACTAGCAGTGTACTGGGCGCATTTATTTCTTCTTCCGGCGAGTATTATTAATAACATGAATAGATTATCAGCTAATTATATATGGGGGGTCAAGCTGAAAGGAGGAAATTCCATCTCATAAAGCTTGCCAATATTTCTATACCAAAGAATATGGGAGGCTGGGGCTTGATTGATTTGTGCTCTTTCGGAAGAGCCCTATTGTGCAAGTCGCTATGGAGAGCTATTCAGGGTGAGGGTCCTTGGAGTAGCATGATTCAGATGAAATACTTAGGCAGGAAGAGTTTATCGTTTTGGTTCAGGAAAGGTACCATTGGTGCTTCATATGGGTCTCCAATTTGGCTTAGTTTTCGCAGGATTGAATCGTATTTCTGAAAGAATTTAATCTGGTACTTTCAAACTGGAAGTAAGATACTTATTGGCAAAGATCAGTTCAAATGCGGCGCTGAGGAGTTAAATATACCTGAGTCCTTACTGAATTTCTTTCATATAAGAGGCATTTTCTATTGGGACAGTTTGATTGCTGGCTGGCAGGGCCCCATCCCTCTGTGGAAAGTAGCAGACGCTTTGCAAATGCCTCAGGAGATTGCACATCAATGGGTTTGCATTAGGATGGGTCTTAGGAAATGTGGCATATACCATTCTGAAGATTCTGACTATTTAACATGGAATATTTCAAATGAAATAAATGTTGTGAGAGTAAAAGAGGTTTATCTACATATGATATTGAAGCAGATTCCTTGCATTCCTGTTTTTCCTCAAATTTTCTGGAAGGATGGCTGCCCATCGAAAATGATCCTTTTTGCTTGGCTTGCTTTTCACAACAGAAATTTAACTTGGGAGAATTTAATGAAAAGAGGATGGCACGGGCCAAATATATGTTCATTATGCAGATCGGACGGGGAAAGTAATGTTCATTTATTTTTAAAATGTAAAAAAACGAAGCAGATATGGATGACATTTGAACATGAATATGGTATTCAACACTTCTCACAAGATTCAATTTATGAATGGATTCTATGGTGTAGCGGACAAAAAGAAACATGGCGAAGGATTTTTATACTTTCCATGTGGAAAATCTGGAAGTGGCGCAACTTCAACATCTTCAAAGGAGCAAAATCCTCATGCTCGGAAATCATCGATAGAATTTCTGCTAATTTTGATGCTCTCCCACAGAAGTCTATCAATCAAAAAATGGTGGTCTCCGAATTACATTCAAAGGAGTGTTCATCTTTCCCAATAGCGTTCTTTGATGGAGCTGAACAACTGGGAGTTTGTGGATGTGGTTTTATCATTATGATGAATGAAAACACACATTTCTCGATCCACTGGAATGGAGGTTTTGGCTCCAACAGTATGGCGGAGGCTATGGCACTTGCTGGACTCCTAAAATTTTGCCTATTTCTTGATGTTCAGCAGGTATCGGTATATGGAGATTCGAAAGTTATGGTCGATTTTGTATCAAGGAAAAATCGCATTTTAGTACCTCACCTGACTGGCTGGATGGATAGGATCAACTATTTTTGGGGCTGGATGGTCGGAAGTTCTATTGGTCACATCTGTAGGGACAAAAATATGAAAGCTGATGCTCTATCTAAATTGGGCCTCATATCTTCTCCAGGTTTGTGGTTTTTGCAGATTTTCTCTGAGGGGGAAATCTTTCATATCCACGAGTTTGCTCTCCAGGACTTCTAGTTTCTGTTGGTCTTCATGTCTTTCTGCATATGTATTTAGTGTTTTGCTTACTGCCTCCCTATATTTTGTGGATCATGATATTTTGTGGATCTATCAGAGCTATGTTGATTAGTTTTTGATTATTATTAGTTAGATATGCCCACATGCTGATCCTTTTTTGACAAAATGTTTTTGACCAAATGTTTTATGGGTAATCTCAGATGTAATTATTATGGAACTCTTATATCTCTCATATAATATATTATAGCTTTTCGTTCTGAAAAAAAAAAAAAAAAAAAAAAAAAAAAAAAAAAAAAAAAAAAAAAAAAAAATATATAATATATATAATATATATATATATATATGAATTTATGGGTTTACTACAAAAAAATCTCTAAGTAACTAAGGTACTATATAATTTTTTTAGTATTTATTGTAAGATATTATTAAGTTTCACTTGTATTTAATAATTAAATTTTATATAAATTTAGATATTTTATAATTAAATTTTTGACCAATGTAATTGGAATTTGTGTTAGATTTTTTATGGTTACTTCTAAAAAAAGAGGTCAAATAAGTTTGATCGACCATATTTATGATGGGAAATGTGTACTTTTGGCTCATTCATCCATGCATTGAGCAATAACATGTTCATTTTCATAGCCAATCAAATTACAGAAAAATAAATTAAAATAATGTCAATAAATAATAAATTTCAATATTCAAAATTAAATTATGGAAACTTGATAATTTTTTTAAGTCAACCCCAAAATAATATGAGTTTGACCATAAACTCAATGCAATATCCTCTCCCTAGGACAGAGATAATAATCATTTTAAATTATAAATGTGATTTTAAATAATATATTTTTTATTAGATTATATTCATCATTAGCCATTTTTATAAATACTTGACTCGAACTGATGGCTAGGGTTTTTTGTTTTTGTTTTTTGTTCTTCTGCACGTGGGCCTCTACCAAATCGCAGGGTAATTCATTCGACGATTGTGTCTTTGTAGGCTAATAGCGAAGCAAAATAAATAAATAAATTATTCACAGTGCAGCTTAACAGTCGACTTCAAACATGACGACTACATTTTGACTTGAATTTCGCACTCAGCTAGGGTTTCCCCCCAAATTTTGTGATCTAAACCAGAATTTTTTATTTCTATTATCAAGATTCTAGGTTCGCATTCTTCCGTAGGGCTTTTTCATTCTTTCGCAGGGGCATACATAAGCTTGGGAATCATCGATCGGCCTTGATCCAGATGGCTCCCAGCTTCGCGAAGATAGCTGCTGGCTCAGTTCCGTCCGCCTTTGGGGGGCAAGCTCCTACCCATATCGTCAGTGAAGCCCCAACTCCCACTGTCCAGGTGGTCTAGGCCTCACTCGATGAGGCTTTGAAATTTTCTGAAAGTGCCATAATCTTTCGGTTCAATGGTTTTTGGCCGCGGCTAATAGCTCTCCATAGTTGGATCTTGGAGGTAATGAAAGCCTGTCATTTTTGATGAAATTAATATCTACCAGTGTTAGGGATTTCTTTATAGTAGATTTTGAACACCCTGAAAGAAGACAATGCATTCTATATTCTGGCCCTTGGCTTTGGGAAAACTCAGGCCTATTCATGAAGCCATGGAACCCATCATTCGATCCCTCAACAACAGTCATAACCTCGCACCCGTTTGGGTGAGATTGCCAAACCTACCCTTGCATCTCTGGAATTTCTCCTCGCTAAAAGCCATTGGAAATGCAATTGGGAAATTTTACTGCAGGTGCCCAGAAACAGAGGAATATGCCAGAACCACCTATGCATGCATCTGTGTGGAAATGGACTTCAGCGCCGAATTCCTAGCTGAAATAAACCTATCAAGTAAAAACTATGTGTGGAACCAGAAACTCGATTATGAAAGTGTCATCTTCAGATGTCGATCCTACTTTGAGACAGACCATCTAGCCAAAAATTGCCCAAAAGCCTCCCAGAAAAATTCTGCTAGAAAGAATCACCACAGATCTACATGGTGGGAAGGAGCACAAAAAGAACATTACACTGTCATCAAGGAAGAATACTCTCCAGAAAACTCTGAATCGCAAGAAATCAGACAAGAAAGAAATAACTCTCAAGACAAGCAGGGGGAAAGCCCCGCCCAACAACAAAAAAGTGAACTCGACAACCCCTCAAGCATCAACAAGTATGAGGATTCAAATACCGCACAAAATAAATCTTCATTTAACAGCAAAGCAGATCTTCCAGACCAAACTTCTTCTCCGACTATCTTCAAAAGGACGAACACAACAGATCGCAAAGCTAAGACACCAATGTCCCAAGAACCAGAAGAGATGAAGGAGATGCAAGATAAAGGAAATTGGAAGACCGTAGAGCAAAACTAGAAAGCTACAACACCAATCTCGCCAAGAAAGACGAGAAGCCAGACAATTAAGAACTAAGAAAATTATAGGTCCGATAGACCAATTTGGTCTCAGTTGACGTTAACCACCACCACCACCACCGCCAAATAGGAATATAAAATGATTATACTCATTAGCAATAATTTTATCACCTTCCCAAAACAAATTGTATCAGAAATGCTCATCCTACACCTTGATGTGATCTATGTACTTTTGATTAATTAATAGAGGTAATGGGCACATTAATAGAGGCAAAAGGCAATAACATGTTCAATTTGATAGCCAATTAAATTGAGCATAAATAAATTAAATTATTTAAAAAAAATCATATATTTCAATGTGTAATGTTATACTATAGAATTTTTTGCAATTTTTTTTGTTCAAACCCAAACTAATATGGGTTTGACCAAAAACCCATTGCAATATCCACTTTGGGGGATAATAAGATATATCATATATAAAATATGATTGTGCAAGTTTTTTATATTTATATTGTGAAACATCTTGTGCATGGTTATATTTTTTAAATAACATACATTTTGAGATGTAAAAATGGTTGTTTTCATAAGATGAGATGTTGTTTTCATTCGGCATTTGTTATGATTCATATGAATATAATTGGTAAGGAGTTAAAAAATCCCAATTTAAAATGAATTAGGCTGATTGCACCAACTCCAATCTCTATTTTGTTTGTAGAAAATGCATGTAAATAAAATTCCAAAGGAAGGAGATGTTGAAGGCGTAGATTTTTACTTGTAGATTTGGACTGCTTATGTAATATGTTAAAACAAAATACTTGAATCTACTATACTCATCAGCGGAAACAAAAATTGATCAATGAAAACACTAAGCAGAAAATGAAGAATTTCAATTGCACATAACACATTTTTTTTGGGGAAAGCAACTGCTCAAAACCCTGACTATCTATATCGCATTAACCAGAACATCTAAGAAGAAGATACAATGCTTATTCAACCCTGAACAATTGCCACACAAGTATAATCTATCTCTACCCCACAAACCATCTCAAGCCAACACTTAGCCAATTCTGCTGCATGCCAAGCCCCTACTTCCTTGCGCAATTCCTGAGAGAATTAACCATATTTAATTGGGAAATTCCCCACTCATAACTGTGCAATCCATCATAGGCCTTTTATTGATTGCATGCACCATCTGTACAACTCGAAAAATTATACAGTTGATAATACATAGTCTCTGAACTCTAATCTCAATTGGGTCTGCCTCTGAACTGACATGCATGAGTTATTTATGAGTGAATTTTCAGTCAACTAGTGGAGTAGTGAAGCTGCATTGAAGCTGCTCCCCACTACTAGACCTCCTACTAGTTCCTCCAACTATAACTCAGTTAGACTGAGTTAATTAATTACAACTCAAAAGAACTCAACCTAGACCCCTAAGATTTAGGAATCACTCTACATGATTCCAGATAGACGTTCAACTAGAATCTATTGAGCCAACTTAGCTTAGTTAACTATTACATGTTGCTATGAGAATAGAGTTTCGATTTAATTCTTAATTTAATTCAAGAACAAATTAAATTATGATTTTTCTTGATGCTATTTTTAATATTTCTTGTTGCTATTTTCAAAAATTGCCTACAAATACATAAATTTAACATTAAAACATTAATTGCATAATACACAACCGATAGGTAACAAATTACCATAAATATGTTACATGTTTTTTAATTTTTTAATTTATTTAAAACATAAATATACCAATGAAAGATATAAGTTTGAAAAATTAATAAAGCAAAACCAAAAATAAAACTCCAAACAAATCGAAGTAAAAACGAATAACTCAATTAGTTCTTAAATCATCAATGGAGTACTTTGTGCATAAAAGTCAAAATTATATTGAAATTTAATATATACACTATTATAACATTTAGTATCAAATTAAATATATAATATTTATAAAAATTAAATTTTAATACAAACGGTGAATGTGCAATGTAATAATTAAATCATTCAACATTTATATAAATGTTGTTATACGTTCTCTCATTAAAAAAATCTAACCTGGAATGATTTACCCATATTTAAAAAATCCACCGGAATCATCATTCTTTATTTAAATGATCAAAATTCAAAATGAATATAAAAAAATATCAAAATCGACAAATTTAATAATGAATATCCATTAGATAAATAAAAGAAACCAAGTGCTAATGTCTTTCTTAGACATTTTGGAAGTTTTTTCATGGACATCTTTCTTAGAAACTTTGGAAGTTTTTTTCATGGATATCCTATCTCGTTTTTTCTCAAAATT
Source organism: Pinus taeda (assembly GCA_000404065.3). NCBI lineage: Eukaryota > Viridiplantae > Streptophyta > Pinopsida > Pinales > Pinaceae > Pinus > Pinus taeda. The sequence continues at coordinate 15,202 of APFE030619953.1, forward strand.
TAACAAATAATTGAACTAAATTTTGCTATTTGCACCAACCATACGGTTACCGAGGCATGGGTTTCCCTGCTTGCCTGGGCAGGATACGGAAATATATTCTTATATGGCACATCTTCTCAGCGCAATTAATGTATTAATGATGACAGAGTCCTTTGTATAAACACAATTAGAATTTTATAAATATTTAGATTCGGTTTAAGCATATTATTTATTAATTGTTATGATACGGGATTGTATAATTTAGCATAATTAGATTTTTATAAATATTTAGATTGGATAGATATATTATTTATTAATTGTTATAATATTTAGGTATGATATTGGTGAAAATATATTTTTTTTTAATATATAATTTAAATTAATTTCAATTTTAATTCATAAATTAATCATTTCATTTATATAAATTAATACAAAATATAAATATAAATTTAACAAATTTAATATTTTTTTTGACAACTTTAATGTAGAATAATATTCCCTTAAACAGCCCAGTCTCGTGAACACATTAAAAGCAATTTCATTTCAATCCTTCACCATATCAACGTCACAAAGCTGGGCCATTGAAAGTGTAAATTTGTTCGACACAATACGCAATCGCGACGGCTACACTATACAATCCATGCTTCAAATAAGCCCTTTCAGCCCACCCCCAATACAATGACAGAAGACCGAAATCACAAGTTGTCAATGTCCTAGTTTAAAAATAACAGATAATAGAGCAGTGTTGGACGTGTGGCTATGGCGATGGTGGCCTCTGCTGCTCAACGGTGTGTACCCACTTGTTCATCTGTTACTGTTGCCACTGCCAGCCAAACTGAGGTGGCCAAGAACCCACATTGGCTGCGATCCACTTTCAAAGTTTCGTCCGCTGGTGGCAGTTTACGGAGGGCAAACTTGGAAGAGCTGTTTACCTGTGCGTCCTATGCCTCCCACCTCACATTTCACCCAAATAAGCGAAAATTGAACGGACCGTCTGCCCTATTAGGTAATCAATTTATTCCCTCCCTTTCCGTGTAGGATCTGCTTTGTTAGTGAACTTGTTAGCATGGATAATTTTTCAGATGAAACAGAAATATCACTTTGCTTTTGATTTGGCTGAACCCCTTGAAATGTAAAGTAAACTATTAAGGCAGCTACCCTGTTTCAGAATAGTATTCGAAACAGATAACAGTAGTTGAAAATCCAATGCCAGAATAACTAAATGAGTGAATTACGTACAGGTCTGGGGTTTAGGGTGGGAACAGTTTAAGAAAATGATATTTTTTAAGCGTTTCATCTTTCAATCTTCAGAGAATAGCACTAATGTATTATGATTGTACCCTGTTTCAGGATAGTATTGGAAACAGAAAACAGTAGTTGAAAATCCAATGCCAGAATAACTAAATGAGTGAATTACGTACAGGTCTGGGGTTTAGGGTGGGAACAGTTTAAGAAAATGATATTTTTTAAGCGTTTCATCTTTCAATCTTCAGAGAATAGCACTAATGTATTATGATTGTACCCTGTTTCAGGATAGTATTGGAAACAGAAAACAGTAGTTGAAAATCCAATGCCAGAATAACTAAATGAGTGAATTACGTACAGGTCTGGGGTTTAGGGTGGGAACAGTTTAAGAAAATGATATTTTTTAAGCGTTTCATCTTTCAATCTTCAGAGAATAGCACTAATGTATTATGATTGTATATTCAGCTTGGATAATTTGGACACGTGATTTCTTTCCCATAAATCTAGTGGATTATAGTTGTATTAAGAATATGGCGAAAACATGTGAAGAAAGAATGGAATGCAATTTTTCACGATTTGGCTATAGTTTGATATTTATTTTAAGACCAAAGTTGCTACACGTCCAAACTATCTTAAGACCTTTCCCCAGTTTATTGTAGTTTTTGTTACAATTCCTTTAATCTTCCTGAAATTTTCCATAAACAAAGAGAAATGCTTAAATTTTTGGGATGCTTGCCCATTGTGTGTATCTATATATATATAGAAGTTAGGCACTTTGCATTACATTAAAAATTGATTGCATATACCAAATTTTTCTGCTACTGGTCTGCCTGAAGGGAAACCAGACCAGTAGAATAAGTTTAAAATTTTGAGATTGCTAAGACCTTGTCTAGGTTTGTTTGTAGGGAAACTAGACCAGAAGTACAAGTTCAAAGTTTTGAGATTGCTAAGACCTTGTCTAACTAGAGCATCTTGTAAATAAAAACTCATATAAGAGGGCTGGCTGTGCCAGACCTTGACATGCATCAACACGACTAAACTAAAAAGACTAGTAGAACTATAAATAAAAGACTAGTGAGTCATGACAACTAGTGTGCAAAAATTTCAGGCATCCACGTTGGCTAGTCACCATCCTCATCTGAGGAGAAGGCGATATTGGCTGATCTCTTGTCTAGAATGGTCAGCTTGCGGTCTATACTGTCATTTTTTTCCTCCAGCTTTGCCAATCTGATAGAATTCTCTTGTTGAGTGTCTGCATGGTTGGTGAGGATTTGTCCCATAAGAATTTTGGTGTGGCATTAAATATTAATTGCTTGCATGTACCAAGAAAAATGTCACTGAGTAGAAGTCCCTATATCAGGGATCCAGTCACCAATAGCAGAATCGACAAGGGGGTCGGGAATAAAAAGTCGGTCATGGCGCACTTCGGTTTCCACTCATTCAATTTCTTGCTGGAACAATTAGGGGATGATTTCCTGGTATCAAGCCATGGAATCATGAGCTTGGGCTTGAGTGCGGTGCTGGGAAGTAAAGGCAACATGGTGATCCATCTGGGCAAAAACAGAGGAGCACCCTTGCCTACCGCCTTTGCATCTAGTGGTTGGTTCACCACTATTCATAGTTGCCCGAAGAGACAGGGAGAAGGCAAGAGGATAGTGGAAAGGAACACGAGTCAGGGATGACATGAAGGGACGACTAGAAGAGAGAGGGGCTAAGGAAGGATAGGGACAACATGGGATAGGAGGCCGAGTAGTCTGTAGGAGAGTGAAATGGCAATGCAAAAAGGGAGGATTGGCAACTCAGATGGAAAGATAAGCCGAGGTGGAGAGGGAGAGACGAACGAAGTGAAGAAAAAAATAGAGAACACAAGGAGAGAGAATGACTTGGAAAAGTGTGAGGGTCAACAGTATAAGGCGAGGCACTAGAGATGGAGCCTTGCCATAAATCCCAAGAAGGAAATTCGATCCCATAAATAATAGAGTTGAACTGAGAGAGTTGTTACCAGAAGTGGAGAGACATCAATGGAGAGGCTGAGTTTGAGTGCTCTGATGGAGTCTGGTGAGGAGCAACTGGTGTATAAAACCACAACTCTAGCAATTCTCGGCATGATCAACCTTGAGCGCAACGCATGTTTTGGATTGCGAAGAATTTCCAAGGCCAAGGATCTGAGCATTGTCGCGCTGATGACTCAGAGGTCAAAAGCAGTAATTGCATTTGTATGAAAGACACCAAGACAAAAATTGGAGCTGATAATGCCAAAGGGGTTGGATTTGCTCAAATCTTGAATACCATATAGTAGTGTACTGACAGTTCCCATGGTTGACGTCCTGCGTGCAGAATGATAGCACAAATTCAGAGCCACTGCCATGTCAATTATGGTTCGAGCGTGGTAAAGATGTTAATTTTAGTTAACAATGGTATGTTCTATGCTTAGCACAATTACTTCAATGTTCCTTTAGTAGCCCAATGACAATTTCCAATTTAGTTTTCAATAGCAAACACATTAATCACATTGACAATAAAAGTAGATAGAACATGAAACAAAATACAGAAGACAAGCCAAGATAAGAGGACACTAGATTTGGCGGATGCCAGGGAAGAACCCCAATGTGGGGCAAACCCTTTGATCAATTCTTCTTATTATTATATCAAATATTCAATAGAGAGAGAGAGAGAGAGTACAAAAGTGAAAATTTGACTTGCCAAATTACAGTGAAAACAACCCTATCAAATCTACAGTAAACTACAGTCAAATTCAGCCCTAACTAGAAAGTCAAAGATGGTCAACGCAACAATGAATCTTCCTTTTTGGAGCTCGGCCATACCCAGTCAAACTCGACTTGATAAGGTGGTCAAAGTCAACCCAAAACAGTCCTAAAAACTGCGGTCAAACTTGGTCAAGTTTGCGGTCAACCTTGCAGTTAGCCCTGCAGTCAAAGTGCCTAGAAATTCTCGGTTCCTGTGCCAAACTATACGGCCTGCCAAAAATGATTTTTTCCCACAAAAATCGTAGTCAAAGGATGAGTCAAAGTGCTTGATCAATGCTGGTCAAACTCCTGCAATAATCATGAAATTCAGCCTTGCAATTTGCCCAAAAAATTCGTCCTTCTGCCACATGTGTGAGAGAGAAGATCTGCCCAATAACTGTACGAACGAATGAGAGAAGGAGAGAGAAGAAATGTGTGTGATGATGATGCCAAATGATGTGAGAGGGCACTTTTATTTATACAAGTCGTTGAGGATGAAGAGTCATGTCCATTGGGCTTCATGAGCCTACATGATGATGTGGCCGACTTGAACAATTTGCACATGTGTGGGCATAAATTCAAAAACACACTTCTGCTTGTCCAAATTGGATGATCTTTATATCAATTTTGGTCCTCTCGAAAAGAGGAATTTAATGCAATCATCATCTCCATCAAATGAACTGTCCCAAGGTGGAATTTGGCCCTAGTTGCCAATTTTAACACTCCCTTTCAACTAGGGAGAATTCCACTTGCGAATCTATCCATCATCATCAATCATCATGCCATTCTGTCTTCATGTACCCTCTCTATATCTCATCTCATCTTTGCTCTGCTGAACACTGATATGAATAATGAAGAAGAATCGATCGAGAATGAGTCACAAGACCTTACCACTCTCCACTGGCAAAAGTCAGTCTAGAGGTAGAACCTCAATCAGACTTGATCCCAGATCAAGTTGTTGAACACCATGCATCCTAGACATAGGGAGTACAACAGTACACGATGCGTCCATCGATAGTGCTATGGTCCCTATCCACTTTTCCCAACTCATTGGCCATATGAGAGGTACTTCCCATGAGTCCCAGACTACATGTGTAGGGTGTATGTTGGGGCATCAACAAGAGAAGGTGAACCACTCATCCTGCTCATATGCCATAGGAGAAGGTGAACCACTCATCTTATGCATATGTCAATCGTAGGGGAAGGTGAACCACTCACTCTACACACATGTCAATCATCATGGGGTATCACAGGGGAAGGTGAACCACTCACCCTGTACACAACGCACCAATAAGGAAGGTGAACCACTCACCCTATGGTCACTCATAGCTCCAAGAAGTGCCCCAAGCCCCCAGGAGCTCCCAGAGCTCAATGTCCAACTCAAGAGGGACCCTCATGGGAGGGTCTTTCCACAACTCCAAGTCTCTCTCGGAAGGCTAAGAATTTGACCTTCCCTAAGGGCTTCGTGAGGATGTCTGCGATCTGCTCATCAATCCTGATGTGGTGGAGCTTTATTGTTCCCCGTTGTACCATATCTCAAATAAAGTGGTACTTGATATCAATGTGCTTAGAGCGGTCGTGGAACATGAGATTCTCTGAAATCTGAATCCCACTCTGGTTGTCGCAGTAGATAACAATGGTATCCAACACATGCTCAAATGGCTCACTAAAGAGCTTCCTCAACCAAACAACTTCACAATAGGCCATACTAGCAACAATGTATTTGGCCTCGACGGTGCTTAGAGCAACTGATTTCTGCTTCCTGCACATCCAAGAAATTGATGCAAACCCCATGAGAAGCAACATCCAGACGTGCTCTTACAATCCACCACACTGCCAGCCCAGTCAAGATCAGTATATCCATGTAGCCTCAAATTCCCACCTGTGTATCTCAGTCCATAGTTGATTGTGCCACGAAGATATCCCAAGAGATTCTTAGCAGCAATCCAATGTACATGATGAGGCTCGACCATAAATTGACTCAATGTATTCACAACGAAGCATATATCCGGTCAGGAGTTTACCAAGAACATCAAGGCCCCCACAAGTTGTCAATACTGAGAAGGGTTTGCCAATTCGGGCCTAGTAGCTCTTCCACATAGTTTCTTGAAGTTGAGTTCCATCGGAGTAGACACAGACTTGCAATCCACCAACCCACATCTCTCGAGAAGCTTCACAATATATTTTCCTTGAGAAAGGAAAATCTCACTAGGCTTTTGCTAGACCTCCAGGCCTAGGAAGTAATGCATCAGACCTAGATCCTTCATTTTGAATTTGGAAGCCAACTCTCTCTTGCATTGATAAATGAGAGGGTGTGCACCTGTCAGAAAGATATCATCTACATAAAGGACCAAAATGAAAGGCATGTCCTTTTCAACCTTGAAGTATACATTAGGATCAACATCGCTCGTTGTAAATCCCAGCTTCATAAGATAACTATCAATCCTCTCATATCAAGCCCTAGGGGCTTTCTTCAACCCATAGAGGGATTTCTTCAACCTGCATACATGTGTCCTTCGATCTTGTACTTCGAACCCCTAAGGTTATTCCAAGTAGACTTCCTCCTTAAGCGAGCCATGCAAGAAAGAAGTCTTAACGTCCATTTGATGTAGGCTCCATCCTTGAGAGGCAGCAAGAGCAATAATTGGTCGAATAGTGGTATATCGGGCAATTGGTGCAAATATCTCGTCATAGCCCACTCCTTCCTTTTGAGAGAAGCCTCGAGTAATGAACTCGACTTTATATTTTTCAGCACTCCCGTCAGCTCCATGTTTAATTTTGTATAGCCATTTTGAGGTGACTATGGACTTGTCCTTCGGTCTAGGCGTCACATCCCAGACATCTTTTTTCATGATAGATTCATATTCCTCATTCATCGCATCCTTCCAGACTTAGTGCTTTACAACTTCTTTGAATGTACATGGCTCATATTGAACAATAGTACTGATAGCAACTAAGTACCCTTGATACTTGTTCGAGTTCTTGCTTTCATGGAATGTCCCTCTTGGAGCAATATGTCTTTCAGCATCTTCGAGAGTATCTTTGAGCCACAAAGGTATTTTTCTTGAGGTAGAGGGATTACCAGGAGGTGGATCAATGGTGTAACAACCTCGAAATAACAATACGCAATTAATTAGATTAAACAAACGATTTATAATCAACACGCAATTTATCAACTAGTTAACATTAAATTTCAAAAGAAATGTGAGGAGAGACAACTTACCCGTGGAACGCTAGTTGAACTCTGCCAATTGCAACAAAGTCTTGGGGACGACTCTCCACCCAATCGTAGGCTCAATTGCACAAAATCTTGCTACAATTGGCCACCCCAGAGCCCTCAATCAACGTACTACTGCTAGGGTATCCTTTGTCTCACAACACTATTCTCCCAAGAGAATGGATGATGGAATCATGGAATGCCTCTCATCTTCCTCCTCATCTATTAAATAGAACAAACATTGGAAGGGGAACCACATGCACACACTCCATGTGTTAACATGCAACTTTACTGCGTTCTTGTTTTATTCTTTTGTTTTTACTTTGCGATAGCTTTACTGATTTTTACTGCTTTCTTGTTTTATTTCTTTTGTTTTTACTTTTTGACAGCTTTACTGATTTTTGCTATTTTTCTGTTTATTCTTATTTATATTTATTTAGAGCATGTAATTAATTTATTAGCTATTTACTATTACTATTTTTGATTTATTGTTATTTTTATTTAATTATATTATTTATTATTTATTATTAAGGGACATTACATACTCCCCCACTTTAAGGAACTTCGTCCCGAAGTTAAGTTTTTATTATTTATTATTTATTACTAAGGGACATTACATTTATTTTGTTATTTATTACTTCATGTAACAGTCTCGACACCCTCTGCTGAACTAGTATAACCAGTAGGCATCGAAAGTTTCACAACACCCGGGAAATCCCAAGGAATCTCTGTCCTTTTTCCCACTTTCGGAATCAGGCATAAGCCTCCTCGGTTTGTATCCTAGTTCAAGGTTGGCGCCAAGGCTCGTGCTTGACTCAGAGCTCATCTGCCCCAAGGCAGGCATCTGGTATAGTGCTCAATGTCTCTGGGCATCTCGCAAGGTTGGCTCACTCCCTCCACAACTCACTAAGGCGCACAACCCCAGGCATTGAAGTCCTTACACCCTTACTGGACTTCGGCGCCCCAATACAATACTAGGCACCTAGCCTTCAATATCAGGCACTTGGCCTTCTCAAGATGGTCCCATAGCCCTCAAGAGCTATCCATCAAGAGCTATACAAGACAAAGGAACCACTGGCATATGTAGTGTTGATTGAGTTTGTCCCCAGCCCATATGGTGTTACTTATTCTCCCTCCTGCGTATGGGCTCGCATGAGATCATCAAATAAACCAGCCTTCTCGGCCCATTTGTGGAGTCCTGTCAATCATCACACCTCAACATGCAACCAATGCATTAGCTATACCATCATAGTATCATAGAAAATAATCCACGTGCCAAGTCTTGCATGTCATCATGAGAACATTCATCATTGTTAATTGCAACATTATGATTAATTCACCACACATTTTAATCAAGTAAATAAGGAAAGTCATTAAAAATAACATTTGCATCTTTCCAGGTAGCTGACCCTGGGCTATATTGGTCCCATTGGACCTTGACTTGCTCAAACTCACGGTTTTCTCGATAGAGGCTATCGTTTCCTATCTAATATTCAAGTACACTGAAGGCCACACTTTAACTCGCAATCGAACATTGGCTGAGTGCTCTTTCACTCTATGAATACTGCCTTGGGTCTAGGCTTGATTTAGCGTCCATATCTCTATAGTGAAGGATACTTGACAAAAATAACAAAAAGCAACTGTATGAGTCTATTTCCTTGTACTCTTGGCCGACAATCGGGCATAAGCTCCTCTGTCAAAGGTTTATCCTGCTTTTCTGTAGCATCATCATTATCCTTCCTTGGAATGGGAAGATCTTTGGCCTTCCCAAGTGCAGTGTCTTCATCGAAGGTGACATCATGGCTAACTTCCACATCTCTTTGTCTAGGCACATAGATTCTATATGCCTTTGAATTTTCACTGTAGCCCACAAATATACCTTTCTTCTTAGATGCTTCTAGCTTGTTTCTTTTCTCTTTAGGCACATGAAAATATACGGGGCAACCAAATATTCTAAAATGAGAAATATCAGGCTTCTTACAAGTGAAAAATTCTTCGGGTGTCTTGAAATCCAGTGCTTGATGCAGGCTCCTATTTTGAACATATATGACAATGTTTGCAACTTTTCCCCATAAGAACTTTGGTAAACCTTGATCATGGAGCATGGCATGGGTGGCTTCCATGATTGTTCGATTCTTTCTTTCAGCAACTCCATTTTGCTCAGGAGTGTATGGAATGGTTGTCTCCCTCTTAATGCCAACCTCTCTACAAAAGTCATTGAATTCATTTGATTCATATTCGGTTCCATTGTTGTTACTCAATATTTTGATTTTCTTCCTTGTTTGATTTTCCACCAAGGCTTTGAAAGAACAAAACCATTTGAACACTTCATCCTTTTTCTTCAAGAAATAGATCCATGTTCTGCGAGAGAAGTCATCCACAAAAATTGCATAGTATAAGTATCCTCCCAATGATGTTACGGGCAACATTCCAGATAGATGAGAATGGACCAAATGAAGAATATCCGTAGTTTGGCTTTTTACTTGAAGGGAATGGTCCCCTTGTAAGTTTCCCAATTGCACAACCCTGACAAACTCCATGATTCATGTTGAACTCGGGCATACCTGTGACTATCTTCCTTAGGTAAGGCTTTGTAATGAAGGGGAGCAAATCTCCGGTGCCATAATTTAGATTGAAGAGAAGTATCGCAAGTCAAGGCTCCCAAAGGACTTCCTCCAACTTGATAGAGACGTTCAACACTAAATCTAAGTGTAAATGTATCTTTAGGGTTTCTTTGCCAAATATGCACCTTTCCATCAATGAATGCTACCTTGAAGCCTTTATCTTCCATCATAGAAATAGACACCAGGTTCTCGTAGATGAATTTGTGTGGTGTCAGGCTCAGCTCTAGAGTGGCAAAATTTGTGGTAGAACGCCTCTCCTACTACAGGGGAAATTTCCTAAAACACTTCCACAACAGATTGAGGAGGAATAAGGAGGATTTCAACAGTTTTCATCACTGGGGGACGCAGTCTTTGTTCAGGAGGGCGTAGAGCTAAAATAGGGCAATTTTGGAAGGTGAGAATTGGCCAAAACCCTTTCTGGGTTTTTGTGGGTTTGTTGAGAGCAGTCTGGTTTGAAATTTGCAGAATTTTCCAGGTAGTATTTAGGCCATAAATCTCTTTTTTGTTCAGCAGTACGTTTATTATTCAACCGATAATTGCACCATTTTGTGGGTTTTCCGTGTGGTTGGTTTGGGGCAAATTCCTTTATGGGTTTGATTGAGCACATTGTGGAGAGACACCAACTACAATTTCTAGAGGTTTTGAGCAAAAGAGTGGCAAATATCATCATTTTCTTCCAGCAACTGGAGCAAGAATCCACTGGGTCTGTGCATAGCTTAGTTGGGCTAATATTCGAGCACTTGGGCATTGTTTTCTCAACCTGGGGCTTTGCTTGCTTGTTGTAGCAAAGCCCAAGTTCTTCTTTCCCTCACTATCTTGTACTTATTCAGCTCAAATTTTAATATACAGACCCAGTTTTGGTGACAATATATGTGTATCTACTATTTATGTATGTTTTCCATTTTTGGGGTATTGTTCATGTCACATGAGCATGTCTTTATGTTATTCACTGTTAATTTCCTATTAGGAACATTACAATGGTATCAGAGCCATGATCTTGGTTAAATGTGGGGTAGCCAACTAAATCATGTGAGATTTGGGCACATATGCACAGTGACGGGTTACACCATACACCACCCATGGCTCAAGGGAGATTCAGTATGCAGGAAATCTGGGGTGGAATCCATTGGAACGATGAGAGGTTGGCTTAGTTGGGGGAGGGTCAGACCAGATCCATCCTTGTCCCTACAACAAAGACACTAGAGGTGCATAGGCCATGGGAGTACAACCATCTACACCATATGGGGATAGCTAACAAAATCAGGGCACCATATCTCCTCAAAAGAGCAGACATGCCAGAGGCAGTTAGAGGGTGAGACCAGGAGGCGATTTTGTTGGTGGAGACTTGGATTTAGATATGAGGAGCAGGGGGAGGTCGAGCATGATGTTGAGGGTACACAGGGTCATGAGGAGCACGTGGATACACCCAGTGTGACATAGGAGCCACCCTTGCGGAAGTTTCCTTTGGTAGCCCTGATTGACACGTTGGTGGAGGTAGTTGGGCACACACCCATAGGACCTTCCATTGTTGAGGTGCCAATAGGCGCAGAGGTACCTAGCGTTGTGATAGAGTTCCCAGATGACCGCTACCTACAATAGCAGGGAGAACACCTTGAGGAGTGTGAGCTAGATGAGGATGTTATGCTTGAGGAGCTACTTGTGGTGGGGCGGCTCAGGACTCATGTTGAGCCCATGATGGAGGAGGATGGGTAGCCATCCTTTCGGACTATCATCGACGGAGAGCAGATAGATACGCAAGCAACTAGCAAAGTTGCAGTACTTCCAGTCAGTAGCTCTCTTCAAGCTTACATAGAGGGGGCCTACAATATTGCTAGGTTACCTCTGCATGTTGGGGGGAGAGTGGTTGAATTACTTAGACAGATTGTATATGTTGACCATGGCAGTGAAACGAGGCAACATGAGTTGCACAGGGCACAACGCTCGCAGGGTGGAGTTGTTACATATATTGGTGCCCTTGCATCTGATCCCTCTCATGGGGTTGGATGGCAAGAGGTATTGAGCTGGTACCCGATGGATCAGGCTAGGTGTCGGGATGTATCCATGGCCATAGTTTAGCAAGGGCCTAGGGTTGCTAGAGGGGCTCGAGGGCCAAACTATTTTTGGGATCCAGGAGGGTTTCCCCATCACATCATGGATTTATTCGGCGATGGTAGTAGCTGTGTGCTGGATCCAAGGATTGAGGGCACCCACACCCACAATTTTCTATCAGAGTTTCGAGCAACACTAGTGGCTAGTTGGATCGATAGGGGAGTAGGTGGACTTCGTGAGTTTTCCTGGCATGTGGATCAGGCGTGGAGCCGCAGGATGATCAACATACTCAAGCGTGGAGTCGCAGGATGATCAACATACTCAGGCGTGGAGCCGCAGGATGATCATCGGAGGAGGTGACATCGATAGGCCACCAGACAGAGCATTGCACTGGGACAAGGCTGTCCTACAGACATGTGGGGTGTAGAGGACACCAAGCAGCAACACCTTAGTGACACCGCCACTGGCACGTAGGGAAGTTCGCCGGTTAGATCTCTCTGAGAGGATCAGGAGGGGAGGTCCACCCATTCAAGGTCATGGAGGTGTGGTAGTAGAGATGACGACCTTGACAGGATGTGGCATTCTGACAAGATGCGACAAATTGACTTAGACTCTGGTCGTGGCATTCTGTGGGGTATAGAGATATGCAACGATGAGCGCCTCTTGAGTATATCCATAAGGGCCTGCAAGAGACTCACATGATGCGGATGGATGTGACCTCGAGTATCATGGACATGAGAGGAGTTTTCCTGTTGGGGCAGACGAACTATGCGCGTGTTGGCATGTGGAGGCATAGGGATGATATGGTATGTTGTAGAGGTAGCATATGCTTTGCCCCCAGGTCCCCCCTTGAGGGTATGACTATGGGCTATTTGTATGACACACCTTAGGCAGGGCATTCCGGAGCATTGCAGGGGCATGCGACGCAGCGGATGATAGACCTATTCTATAGGAGCTCATGTAGGCTTCTGGCAGTTTTTGGGTACACCATCTGGGGATGGGATGGTAGAGTTTGTCGTGTGGCCAGGTAGGAGCAGGGATATGGGGGATACACGAGATTATCCCTTGATATATGAAGCCTATACCCATAGGGGTCAGGGGTGAGGCACGGATGGATCACAACAATTGGTAGAATTATGTCGCCGCAAACTTGGGAGCCAAGGTTTCAGTTGACGAGTGGATCACTCCACTTCGAGATGAGTTGGACCTTGACAGAGAGAGGTCTAGCTCATTCTTGGGTCAACACATGGGAGATCACTGAGGTTTTCTCCACATAGTGAGGTGCGTATTCCTTGTTGTTGCTGAGGATTGAGGCTAGCCATGGGGTGGGAGGCTTGGGTATTGTTGAGTTGTCCCCGCATGTTGGACTGTCGGTAATGACTAGAGATCTGCAGCGTTAGCGTGGCAGTTTCCTTTTGTGACTGGCACGGGATCTCGATCTCTCAAGGCTTGGCAGTTCAGCTCTCTTAAGGGACGTGTTAGTTTTTACAGGGTAAGATCATACAGGTCTTCCATTGCGTTTTAGTTGCACGGAGAGTAGTTCATCCCCTAGAGATTCGCTGATGACTTGGGGCACAACGCTAGTATGGCAGGATGATTGGCACGTGTGGTTCTTGGCAGTCATTGGGACTATTCAGTGGTAGGCAACAGGAGTTGGGAGTGATGGGACTCCAATCTCGCTGTGGGATCCAAGGATCCATTGGGTTAGAGGACTACCTTGTTTTGGGAGGATCATGGGGTTGCCAAAGGTAGGATTGCATCCTTCGGATGATAGGTCAGAGACCATCAGGATGATCTGTACGGGTCAAGGAAGGCTTTTCTCCCTATTGTTTTGACAGGAGACTGGGCGTGGATTGGTAGATGGAGACCTTGGCAGGGTGCCCTGGCAGGATAGACCTGCGCATAGTGGAGTTGCCCTTTATAGGATTTGTGGCGGAGATTCACCAACGTGGATGACCCTGCAGAAGCATGAGAGGGTTGCAGTTATGGTCAGATCGATGCAACATCCACTTGGTGGACTCACTTTGAGATTAGTTTGGGACTCGGGAGCTACAGGGTTGAGTAGTTGTGTTACAGATTGGGGAGAGTGGGTTCTCGCAGAGGGAGGTCACCTTGCTCTGCCATTGGGACTCCGTTTGATAGCAAGCACTTCACTTCCCAGGGACCAGTTGAGACGAGATAATGCCTCACTTGGGTGGGTATATGACCCGTAGGAGGTGGCCGTGATTGACAAACCGGGACGAGGGATCTACTTTAGGGGACTTGGGTTGTATCTTCGGGAGTTCCCTCTTGAGGTACCCAGGATTGGTTTTCCGGTGGGACAACCTTTCGAGGAGTTTACAGGGGCTTGGCAGCATCGAGGTGCTCTGCTTATCGACAAGAGGTGCGAGGACTCTTGCGCCCCTACATCTTGGGATTGCGCATGGAGTGAGGGGTGCTTCACATTGAGCATGATGGCTTGGGTCCATAGTATCTGTGGACTCCTTTATGACAGGTCAGTGCATGGATCGGGAGTGGCTCAGTGGCACAATTGGGACCTCGGTATTTCTTGCACTGATAGTTGGGTTAGTCGGGGGAGAGAGCTTGTTTGAACATTACTTGACGACAAGCAATTTTTGGTGGGGAGGACTGTAATGTCCCTTCTAAATAAATTTCTGCTAGAAGAGATCTACCATTTTTGCCATTTTGGAGCTAACACATGTTTGGGGTACCAACTTAGGGAAAGTGGCTCAAATATTAAAGTTGGTGGAATGTGGGGGTCGCCCCTCAAGGAATACGCACCTCTTGGGAGGAAAATCGATTTGTGAAGGGAGGTCGAAATATTTGGAGGGACCCACAAGGAAAAGTAAGGCAACAATTATAAATAGAAGGTTGGGGGCAACAATTGGCACCTTTTGATAATTTGACATTTACACATTGTTGCTCAAGCTGTTCAGTTGAGTCACAAGTGCTGTTTAGCACCGGAGGTTTCCAAGGGGAAATATCACCCTCTTCTTCGGTGGACCACAAGTGCCACCCTAGGGAGGTAATCTATTGCTACTTGGGTGAGGAGATTTGCGAAGTTTGGAGCCCATTTCAACAGGTTTCCTTAAGCCAATTCGTACTCCAGGGAGGATGCAGTAGGGAAATCTTATCACTCTTTTCAGTTGGCTTCCAGGGGTGTTTTGTCGGGAGAAAATTAGTGTAGCTTCTCTAGGGGAAGACTAAGCCTTGTGGAGAATTTGGAAGCTGGAGATTGCTGCTTTTGGGCAGGATGTATTTCTCTTTTCAGGGCCTGTGCAGGGCAGGACGCTGGACAGATTTGTGTGGTGGGCAGGATGTATTTCTCTTTTCAGGGCCTGTGCAGGGCAGGACGCTGGACAAATTTGTGTGGTAGAACGCCTCTCCTACTATAGGGGAAATTTCCTAAAACAATTCCACAACAGATTGAGGAGGAATAAGGAGGATTTTAGCAGATTTCATCACTGGGGGATGCAATCTTTTGTTCAAGAGGGCATAGTGCCAAAATAGGGCAATTTTGGAAGGTGAGAATTGGCCAAAACCCTTTTTGTGTTTTTGTGGGTTTGTTGAGAGGAGTCTGGGGTTAAATTTTCAGAAATTTCTGGGTAGTGTTATGGCCATAAATCTCCTTTTTATTCAGCAGTACGTTTGTTATTCAGCTGGTAATTGCACCATTTTGTGGGTTTTCCGTGTGGTTGGTTTGGGGTAGATTCCTTTCTAGGTTTGGTTGAGCACATTGTGGAGAGGCACCAACTATGAGCACAAGAGTGGCATATATCACCATTTTCTTCCAGCAGCTGGAGCAAGAATTCACTGGGTCTGCGCAGAGCTGAGTTGGGCTGATATTTGAGCACTTGGATAGTGTTTTCTCAACCTGGGGCTTTGCTTGCTTGTTGTAGCAAGACTAGGTTCCTCTTTCCCTCACTATATTGTACTTATTCAGCTTGAATTTTAATATAAAGCGCCAGTTTTGTTCCCAATATATGTGTATCTGCTATTTATGTATGTTTTCCATTTTTGGGGTATTGTTCATGAGCATGTATTTTTGTTATTCACTGTTAATTTCCTCATAGGAACATTACAATTAACAATGGTATGTTCTATGCTTAGCACAATTACTTCAATGTTCCTTTAGTAGCGAATGACAATTTCCAATTTAGTTTTCAATAGCAAACACACTAATCACATTGATAGTAAAAGTAGATAGAATACGAAGCAAAATGCATTAGACAAGCCAAGACAAGGGGACACCAGATTTGGCGGATGCCAGGGAAAAACCCCAATGTGGGGAAAACCCTTGTATCAATTCTTCTTATTATTATATCAAATGTTCAGTAGAGAGAGAGTACAAAAGTGAAAATTTGACTTGCCAAATCAGAGTCAAGACAACCCTGTCAAATCTGTAGTCAACCGTAGTCAAATTCAACCTTAACCTGAAAGTAGAAGATGGTCAACGCAGCAACAAATCTTCCTTTTTGGAGCTCGGTCATACCCAATCAAACTCGGCTTGATAAGGTTGTCAAAAACAACCCAAAACAGTCCTAAAAACTGCGATCAAACTTGGTCAACTTTGCAATCAGGTTTGTTGTCAACCCTATTGTCATCCTTGCAGTCAAAATGCCCATAAATTCTTGGTTCCTATGCCAAACTATACTACTTGCCAAAAATGAAATTTTCCCACAAAAATCGTAGTCCAAGGATGAGTCAAAGTGGTCGGTTAACGTTGGTCAAACTCCTGCAACAATCCTGAAATTAAGCCCTGCAATTTGCCCAAAAAATTTGTCCTTTTGCCACACGTGTGAGAGAGGGATTTGCCCAATAGATGTACGAAGTTTGAACCAATGAGAGAAGGAGAGAGAAAAAATGTGTGTGATGATGATGCCAAATGAGGTGAGAGGGCACTTGTATTTATACAAGTCGCTGAGGGTGAAGAGCCATGTCCATTGGGCTTCATGAGCCTACATGATGATGTGGCCGACCTGAACAATTTGCACATGTGTGGGTATAAATTCAAAATCACACTTCTGCTTGTCCAAATTGGATGATCTTTATATCAGTTTTGTCCTCTTGAAAAGAGGAATTTAATGCAATCATCATCTCCATCAAATGAGCTGTCCCAAGGTGGAATTTGGCCGTATTCGCCAATTTTAACAAAAGAGTTGTTGTGAATGCCAACCGAGACCTCTTGTACTTCCCTGTGCTACTTGCATCGCTCAAGTGACGTTTAACTTGGTGCCAACTTCATGCCATGATCAATGAATTGATTGGAGTGCATGTAATGCGCCAATTATAGTGGGAGTTGTAGCCCCCTTTTGTTTGAGCTATTATCATATCAAGGTGGCAGGGAAGCCTTCTCTTGGGCACCCTCTTTGGGGTATATCACAAGTTGGGCAGAGGTTATATTAATTTCCAGCAAAAAGCTACATATTTTTTTTTTGTGATTAGTGGCTTGCCATTAGGGAAACTAGACTAGTAGCAAAGAAGTATGGCCTTGTTACCCACCATTCATGGGTAGTATCTGTAGGAGAAAATTTTCTCCTACGGATGGTACTCAGCTGGCAACCAACAACCCCTTGTAGCCACCAGATAGCTGGATGTGCCACTATCTCCGCCACCTGAGCCAGCCATGTGGTCCCTCACCTGTCTGTTATGATCGTATGTTTGAAGGTGGGCCTCTCGATTCCAAAGGTATGGATTTTCATTGTGTAGTGGGGTAATTTTGTTTACTTATCATGGACACTTTTGGGTGTGGATTAGTGGGGGGATGCAGCGGAAAGAGTGGGCTAGGTCTCTACTCCTTTCTCCTCTGCTCGATTTTGTGGTTAGCCTTGTATCCTAGTCCCGTGGGATCTCCTTTACTGGCTACTAGCTTTAGGACTAGCACTACATGGGAAATCCTGAATTTGGTTGCGTTGTCCCACTTCCTAGCACCATATGCATCACTCCCCTTTGCTCATTTCAACTCCATTCATTACGTTTCCCATTCGGGTCCACATTTGTCCATTGGGTCCACACAGAGTTAGCCTCCCCCTCCCCTTGTCCAGAGTTTGGGTCGGGCTTGGAATGATGCCTTGAAGGTTGATTCAGCTAAAAGAAAAGAGAAAGCATAATTTGGCCACTCTCAACAGGAAATGTACCTTAAAATGCAAAAGATGGTTGGGACATACACATTTAATGCGTGGGCAAAAGCTAAACATGGGCTCTACCCCTATCATTATCGCCCATCACCCTGGTTCTTAGGGTCCCTCATATTGACCCCTTCATCCTTAATGTAGAAATTCCCACTATAGATCAACAGATTATGCAATATACTAAAACACAATACAAGATCTACTTCTACAACAGTTTGCGGAAGCTTAATCGAACTGAGCAACATCAATAAGAACACATATAATTGATATGGAGAAATCAATTACACATAACACAAAAGATATAACCAGGGGAAAGCCTCAGCCTAAAACCCCAACTCTGTATTATCATACAAGTGGAAATATAGCCATTATTACAAAAAGAATAAGCTCAAAAGCTATCCTGCTCTCTTTGCAATACCTCTGCTGCTCATAGACAGTCAAAGGTCTCTCTCAAATCTCCTGATCTGCCCTCCATGCCTCCTATTTCTTTGCGCAATTTTGATTGGGGTCCAGTGCAGCCACTTGTGTGAATTGGCCTCTTCACACACTCACTAACCTCTGATCCAACTGTGCAATCCTGAAGGAGATAAATCCTTCTTCATGGATGAGCTTCCTTTATAGGAAAAACATTTATCCAACTGATAATACACTGTCCCTTCTTTGATCTCAACTGGGTCTCTGTCTGAACTGACATGCATGAGTTATTCATGAGAGAATCTTCAATTATCTGAAGTGCAACAGTTATATGCAAGCATGCATTAACTAACTGAACTTACTTAATTTAAACAAACTGTTTAAATCAATTATAATTGGACTTGACTCAGTTAACTGAGCTAACTAATTACATCTCAAATTAGAACTCATCCTTATCTCTTTAACTGATGGATAAATTCTTCAATTAATAGAGAAGCTGTTGCATGTCCTCACATAGACTTCATGTTTGATTTTTCACGACTAATTAACTCATGGAGAATTAATTAATTTATTTTCAAACAACTATTAAGTTCAAATTTGAATTTTACTTCCTATTTTTAGTCCAGAGACTGACTAAAATAGGAATCCATCCCGAATTGCGAAAAACAACAATTCTATTTTTCGCACTTCCATTTTTCATTCCTTGTTGCTTAATCCAGCACTGGTACCCAAACTGCTATTTATAGCAGTGCTATTTTTAGCACTTCTATTTTTAGCATTTCTTGTTGCTATTTGCAACACTCCCTCTCAACAAGAAAGGTATTCAACTCGAACCCGATCCTGTACCTTTGGAATGTTCTGTATGCAACACTTCTACCAAGTGTGGTTGTTCCAGCAACTCTAGAAACAAAAAATGTCCCAACTGACCTCTCTGTTGGGCTAGAAACATACTCTGATGCTGAAGCTCTACCTGCTGCTGACAAGTGCTCCCTCTCTAAGCTCTGAGCTGCTGCAACACTCCATGCATCTTGCACCGTTGCACACCTCTCTGCACCATCTGGCACTGGTGCAACACTCCTGTGCCTCTCGCATTGTTGCAGCTTGCTAGCTCTACACAGTCCTAGGACTCCTGCACTGTAGCTCCCTCTGCTGCTCCATCCGCATCTGTCTCTACCCACTCAGCCAGTCCTGCTACTCCTCGTTGGGGCTCCTGTAGCAAAGTCGAATAAAAAAGGTTGGGTACGTCAAAGATCCTGCCCCTCCTCCTTGGGACGATCACTCCACATCGCCCCACCTCCTACTTGGAGGTATGGCTACATGTGATCCCTCTGCCCACCTGGCTTGAAGTTTCCCCCTACTGGAGGTCTCTGCATGAGTAGATGTCTCTACTCAATTTCCTCTTAGCTTCTCTAGTTGTGGCTGCTTCACAATCTCCTGAAGTTTCTTCACAATCGTGGCTCCTCCACAATCGTCCGAGACTTCTTCTGTCGCTGCATGTTGAGAGGTAATGTACTCTCCCTCTCAACCACCAAGTCTCCATCAGTTGCCTTACTCAAGGCTTTGCATGCATCTTGAACCTCAAGAGCATACAAGTTCTTGACCCGTGCACCGATCTGCTTCACCTGTCTGGTGATGATGTGTCTAAGGAAAACCTTTCCCTTACTGAAGACTACATCATAGCCTCTGTCTTCCAGCATCGCGATCGACACCAAGTTTCTCTTCAGTCCTAGTACATACTTGACATCGGTCAAGGTAAGGCGAGCTCCATGCTCCCTCTGAAAAACAACCGTGCCTACATTTGAGACACTATACTTTTCATCATTACCCATCGCTATGAGTATATGGAGATCTTTCTCCTCCAAAGTACTGAACAAACTCTTGTCGCTGGTCATGTGGAAAGAAGCTCCACTGTCAAGAAACCAACCACTTCCCACCATGGATGAAACCATGAATGCGAACAGTGTGAAATCCAACTCGAATTGTGAGGCTAGTGCCTCACTTTCTGATCCTTCCATGGATCCCTTCTTGGATTTCCTCAATGGACAATTTGTAGCGAAATGGCCCACCTCATGACAACGAAAGCATCGCACTTTCGATTTGTCAAACTTCTTCCCACCATGGGAAGAACTGGATTCGGAATGAGAAACCTTGTTCTTCCCTTCTTCACCTTACTCACTAAGGCACAGTTTTCTTCATCCTCCATGGATGAAGAACCATCTCTGGTGCTTCTTCTTATCTCCTCCTGCATCAAATTCGACCAAAGTCGTTCCCAATCTGGCAGTTTCTCTCTTCCATTAACCGAGTCTTGGTAGTTATGCCAGCTCTTAGGAAGACCGAGGAGTGCAAGACTCACCATGTCATCATCAGCTGTCGCGATCCCTACACTTCCAAGCTCATCCCTACATGTGGTGAGCTTGTTCAGATACGTAGAGATCGTGTCACCCTTTTCACACTTGATCTTCCAAATCTTGTCTTTCAGTGCCAGCTTCCTCTGTTCACCGCTATTTTGATATGGATCTTTCAATGTTTTCCACATTGAAAATGGTCTCCTTTCCATGGAGACTCAAGACTATGTGATCTCAAACTCCCTCCAGAAGGATTCTCCTTGCGCTAGTCACACATTTCTTCCATTCAGCCAATTCAACAACACCAGTCGGCTTGGGGACTTCTTGATCAATGAAGTCCTTTAAACCGTTATCCTCTAGTACTGCTTCCATGTGATCCTTCCAGGCTATATAATTCGAACTACCATCAAGGGCATATTCGAGTCTTAAACCATAGAACGCCATAGGTGAAATAGAGATGTGATAAGAACTCGATTTCTATATTCAGGAATCACAAACTTTAAACTTCTCCTTCTTGTATACTATTTTTCCTTGATCACCTTTGCCTCGATACCATGTAGAAATTCCCACTGTAGAACAACAGATTATGCAATATACTAAAACACAATACAAGATCTATTTTTACAACACTTTGCAGAAGCTTAATCGAATTGAGCAACATCAATAAGAACACATATAATTGATATGGAGAAATCAATCACACATAACACAGAAGATATAACCAGGGGAAAGCCTCAGTCTAAAACCCCAACTCTGTATTATCATACAAGTGGAAATATAGCCAGTATTACAAAAAGAATAAGCTTAAAAGCTATTTTGCTCTCTCTGCAATACCTTTGTTGCTCATAGACAGCCAAAGGCCTCTCTCAAACCTCTTGCTCTGCCCTCCAAGCCTCCTATTTCTTTGCCCAATCTTGATTGGGGTCCAGTGCAGCCACTTGTGTGAATTGGCCTCTTCACACACTCACTAACCTCTGATCCAACTGTGCAATCCTGAAGGAGATAAATCCTTCTCCATGGATGAGCTTCCTTTATAGGAAAAACATTCATCCAACTGATAGTACACTGTCCCATCTCTGATCTCAACTGGGTCTTTGTCTGAACTGACATGTATGAGTTATTCATTAGAGAATCTTCAGTTATGAAGATAAACAGTTATATGCAAGCATGCATTAACTAACTGAACTTACTTAATTTAAACAAACTGTTTAAATCAACTATAACTGGACTTGACTCAGTTAACTGAGCCAACTAATTACATCTCAAATTAGAACTCATCTTTATCTCTTTAACTGATGGATAAATTCCTCAATTAATAGAGAAACTGTTGCATGTCCTCACATAGACTTCATGTTTTATTTTTCATAACTAATTAACTCATGGAGAATTAATTAATTTATTTTTAAACAACTGTTAAGTTCAAATTCGAATTTTATTTTCTATTTTTAGTCCAAGGACTGACTAAAATAGGAATCCATCATGAATTGCTAAACATAGCAATTCTATTTTTAGCACTTCCATTTTTCATTCCTTGTTGTTCAATCCAGCACTAGTACCCAAGCTGCTATTTATAACAGTGCTATTTTTAGCATTTCTTGTTGCTATTTTCAACATTTAAGGAACCCATGATTGTCCCAATCCCTAGTCGGCAATGAATTGCCCCACTTTAAGGGGTTAATCACTGCTATACCCTACACATCATGCTCTCATCCCTTGGAGCCTTGTTAGCAGTTATGAAAAAAATCAATCAAAGGCAAAAGGCATATGAAAAAGGGTGGAAAAACAAAGGCCAGGGTAACTCATGTACCATGATTGCTCCCTCCTACAGTCATTCACCCAAGTGTG
The DNA here is from genome assembly GCA_000404065.3 of Pinus taeda. Taxonomy (NCBI): domain Eukaryota; kingdom Viridiplantae; phylum Streptophyta; class Pinopsida; order Pinales; family Pinaceae; genus Pinus; species Pinus taeda. Next base: position 37,798 of record APFE030619953.1, read on the forward strand.
GGCTTCCCTTATTATGGCTACCCTTATACTGTGGCATGTGGCTTGGAGCTTTTCCCTGATGGCCCATTTCATTCCATCATTTTATCACATGCTACCTACCACTTGGTGGATGTACCATGGACGTTTCACCCCTTTTAAAGGTAAAAACCACCTAATAGGGTCCTTCGTTAACCCCCTTATTGAGCTTGGAGACATTTGTACATGCTAAAACCCACTATGGAAGGGCATGCCACTATGAAGTGTCCACTTGGTTCCATGATTTGTAAGCTCTTTTACTCGATTACTCTAATGATTTGTTGTACTAGAAGGCGAGGGGATGCATTGCATCTTATACATGATTGCATGTGGGTCTCCATTTGAGGTTTTGGTTTCCCTATATGGGGCACAAGCCCTCCATAGGGTCATATTGGCACTTGTAGGGTTGAGCGTTGAGAGCCATGGGCCTCCACCATAGCAGAGAGCAGATCGCCACTTCATGGATCCCTCAACACCATTCATTAATTGCTCGTGTTCCACCTTTTGGATGGGGATGATGCACCTGGATTGCCATGCCCATTTGCACCACACACTTGGTAGATACTTGGTAGATATTTCAGGGCCTAGATGAGGATGTATCTCACCATGGTAGATAGGGGGAGGGCTTATGTCATCATTCTGGTCCTTACAGATGGTATACATGCATTATCAATCCACTTGGAGACCCATGAGGATGTTATTGTGGCCCACACCCACTTGGGGACATGCCATATTGGATTTGCTTAAGTATCAAGGGGCCACCCCCTTGATCACTATGTCTAGAGCCTATTCTCTCACATTGGCACACTTTGGACTCCACTAGGCCTCCTTAATGGCTCAACAACTCATTGTATCTACTATTTTGCCATCTTAAAAGGCTTCATCTTTGTATTATTGAGCTATCTTGGTGGGTTTGTCACCAAGTCATGTTACTATTGTACATTATTTTATTATTTGGGGTTTATTTAGGCCATTTAGGGTATTCAAACTCCTTTATGGATTGTATAAATAGATGAGAGGCTCATTCATTCCTCTCATCATCACTTGGATTGGATTAGTATCCCTTGAGAGATTTTTGCACTTGCTTTCTTGGACATATTTTTGGAGATTCTTGATGCACTATGATTGGATTTTTGCTATTGTCTTTGGAGCTTCTTTCTAATGCGAACTTGATGAATGGATACTCTCTCTCTCTCTCTCTCTCTCTCTCTCTTTCTTGTAAGTAAAATTTAATGCTATTCTTGTCATCTTAATTGTCTAATTCATGGTATTGTTATCATTATCTTCGTATGGGCTAAAATAATGTGAAATTCTTCTTGAAACCTTGAATAAATGATTTAATGCATGCGTTGCTCTTTGAGGGAGTGGGTGAATGTTTGTAGAGGCACCTCATAGGTTGAAAGACCTCGAAACTTCATCTCCTTTGCAAATTTGAAGTATAAATCCCTAATAACCTAATTGTTGCAATTGGAAAGGCTAGCAAAGGTCAATTACAGCACCTTAGCATAAGAAAATCTTCGATCTAGGTGTATCTTGATTCCATTAAGCCTAAGAAGCAAGGCACTGATCCTCGCATCCCTTTGGTGGTCAAAATAACCTCTCTTTTCTTCATCTCTTCCAATTCTAGGCCTAATCCTAGGTCTCCTAGGGCATCAAGAGAAATATTTTGCAGCTATCCTAAGCCCTTGAAAATCGATCTACAACTGTGCTAGGGTCTTCTCAAGGGGTCCTCCATCGTTGAGCTCAATCTGACTGTGGAATCTCGAGATATTGCAAGCCTTAGCTCAAAGATCGTTTTTCTCCCTAGGTGTCCTTGGGTTAGTGTCCTCACTTGGATCATTGCACTTGAATTTCAAAAGAAAATTATTCCTTTGATCCTATTCTCCTCCCTAACCTGGTCAGGCCCCTCTACTGTTGATCAACTTCATACCCTTGACCTAGTTTGGGCCTTGTTACCCACCACCCGTGGGTAGTATCCATAGGAGAAAATTTTCTCCTAGATGGTCCTCAGCGAGTAGCTAGCAGCCCCTTGCAACAACCAGATAGCTCGATGTGCCACTATCTTCGCCACTTGAGCCAACCATGTGGTCCCTCACCCAGACATTACGATCGTATGTTTGAAGGCCTCCTGACCCCGAAATTTTGGCTTTTCATTGGTGTAGTTGAGTAATTTTGTTTACTTATCATGGACACTTTTGGGCATAGATTGATGGGTGGATTCGACGGAAAGAGTGGGCTAGGTCTATACTCTTGTCTCCTCTGCTCGATTTGGTGGTTAGCCTTGTATCCTAGTCTCCTACTAGCTTTAGGGTTGACACTACATGGGAAATCCAAATTTTTGTTGCGTGGTCCCGCTTCCCGGGAGCATATACATCGCTCCCCTCTACTCATTTTAACCCCAATTATCACTTTTCCCATCTGGGTCCACATTTGTCCATTGGGTCCATAAAGAGCTATTCTCCCATCCCCTTGTCCACACATTGGGTCGGGCCTGGAACAATGCCTCAAAGGTCGATGTAGCTAAAAGAAAAGAAAAAGCATAATTTGGCCACTCTCAATAGGAAATGTACCATAAAATGCAAAAGATGGTCGGGACATACACATTTAGCATGTGGGCAAAAGCCAAGCATGAGCTCTACCCCTATCTTTAGGGCTATCACTCTGGTTCCTAGGGCCCCTCATATTGGCCCCTTACATCATTAAGGAACCCATGATTGTCCCAGCCCCTGGTGGGCAATGAACCGCCCTACCTTAAGAGGGTAATCGTTGCTATATCCCACACATCATGCTCTCATTTCCTGGAGTCCCGAGCATTTACAAAAGAAAATAAATAAAAGGAAAGAGGCATATTAAGAAGGGTGGAAAAACAAAGGCGGAGGTAACTCATGCACCCCGATTGCTCCCTCCTACATTCATACACCCAAGTGTGAGCTTCCCTTATTATGGCTACCCTTGTACTATGGCATGTGGCTTGGAGCCTGCCCCTGATGCCCCATTTTGTTCCACTATTATATCACATGCTACCTACCAATTGATGGATGTAGCATGGACATGTCACCCCTTTTAGATGTAGAAACCACCTAATAGGGTCCTTGGTTAACCCCTCTATTGAGCTTAGAGATACCTGTACTTGCTAAAGCCCACTATGCAAGGGCAAGCCACCATGAAGTGTCCATTTGATGCCATGATTTGTAAGCTCTTTTACTAGATTACTCTAATGATTTGTTGTACTGGAAGGCAAGGGGACACATTGGATCTTATATAGGATTGTAGATGGGTCTCCATTTGGGGCTTAGTCTCCTTCTACGGGGTCGAAGCCTTCTAGAGGGCCAGTGGAGCTTGTAGGTGAGCGTTGAGTGGGCAATTCCACTCTCTGCTCTTTTGCATGTGACTGCTCCACATCATCCTGAGGTTACTCCTTTGGAGCTAAAAGCTCCTCAACTGCATGTAACTGAAGCTCCCTCTCAAGGGAACATCTCATGGCCTTCTTTTCATCGAACTTCACATCTCTACGAACCACAGTCATCTTGTTGGATGGCAGGTACACCCGATAGTTGTGAGGTGTATCAGTGTACCCTACAAATATGCCCAACTCGGCTGTTGGCTCTAGCTTTTTTCGTGCATCCTTGGTAACATGACAGTAGACTGATGAATCAAAGATCCTGAAGTGTGCCACATCTGGTTTCTTACTTGAAAAAGCTTCTTATGGTGTACTCATCTCAAGAATTCGATGAGGGCTTCTGTTCTGCAAATAAACAACTGTGTTGCATGCTTTAGCCCACAAGTGCAATGGTAGGCCCTGATCATGTAACATCGCCCGTGCCGCTCCCACAATACTTCTATTCTTCCTTTCAGCCATCCCATTTTTTTGTTGGTTATGAGGTGCTATCAACTCCCATCGAATGCCTTCTGTTGCACAGAAGTTCTTGAATTCATTCGACACATATTCTCCATTGTTATCGCTTCTGAGAGCTTTAACTTTCCTGCTAGTATCTTTCTCGACAAGTGCTTTAAATTCACAAAATTTAGCAAACGTTTGATCTTTCTTTTGCATGAAGAAAATCCTACACTTACGAGAAAAATCATCAACAAATATTACATAATACCTGTGCTTGGCCGTGGACGCTGTCGAGAACAATTCACATACATCTGAGTGAACTTGATCAAGGATTGCTTGCGCTCGACTGTCTTTATCATGAAAGAAAGCTTTGGTGTAGTTTCCCAATGTACACCCTTTGCATGTGTCTCTCTGCTCTAGTGTACACTTGGGAAGTCCTGTAGAAATTTGCTTCATGATCTTCAAAGCTCTGTGGTGCAAGTGACCAAATCTTATGCCACAACACACTGATGTCTCGGCTCTGCACCTTCTCTGCTTTAGTGCTCAAAGCAATGCAGTTTTCTACCTCCAATTTGTAGAGGTTCTTCACTCGAACCCCGATTTGCTTCACTTGTCTTGTGGCTATGTGACGAAGGAAAGCCTCTCCCTTTACTAAATATCAATGTTGCAGTAATCGTTATTGGGATATTATCGGTGAGGGGAACAAATCGGAAAAAAATCGGGAAAAAATCGTAACATACAAAAATATTCATTTCTTTTCAATTTTTTTAATATCTAAAGCATCTACAACATAAAATAAATACATTGACACATAAATATGATAAAAGAATTAATATATAAGATGTTTAATATCATTTCTAGTGCTACATCACACATAACAGTGAATCATGTCCTGAATAGGAAGTCCTGACTCATGACTCCCAACTCAGCCTCAAAATATTAACAAAAAATATAATTAATGTATCTCATGAGTCATATCATAAGTCATAATGTCATATATAATGAAATGAACCAAATAACTAAAGTCTAATACTACTGATTTCCTTTGCCCCTCTTGCAAGAAAATGCAATAGCTTTCCCATTCCCTCTAGATGTAGATGTCGGTGGAGTTGGCAGTGGACTCTGCTGTGCTTTAGAAGCTGAAGAACTAGGAACTATAGGAGGTAGACCACGTCCTCTATTGGTGGCAGGGGTAGCCCGGGTAGGTGGTGCCACCTTCTCCTCTTGTTGCTTCGCCTCCTCCTCCCCCTCCACTACCTCCTGCTCTAACCAATCATCAACAGACTCCATGAGAGGCCTCTTGGCCTCAACCCTCCATGCAGCAGTGGTGTCAATCCCATCCAATAAGATGGCTTCCATATCAGGTATCCTCTCAAGTTGCCTCACCCACAATCGAAGATTGTAGTAGACGTAGACCATGTCATTAAGTTGCTGAGACTCCAACCTGTACAAAGATCATGAAATAAATTTAATAATTATAAAAAAATATTGTTTAATGAATTCAAAAAATTATTTGGAAATTTGCAATATTTTAAGTGTTAACCTGTTGCGCTTCTTGTTGTGTATTTTTTCAAATACACTGATATTGCGCTCACATCCTGAGGAGCTACATGTTTGGCTGAGGATTCGAATGGCAAGCTTTTGCAGAAGGGCTACCTTGGCACCATACATTCTCCACCATGCATCTACAACAAAATTACAAATAAAATTTTAAATAAACATAAGAAAAAAATTAAATTTGAAAGTTGAAGCAAATTATGAAGTTATGAATTTGAAGAGAATGAAATTTGAAACAAACTAAAAAATACCTGGCGTTTTAGTCGTCCTACCAGTCACAGCCATGTCAAAGACAAATGTGCCACCTGCGATCCTGTATGTCTCAATTTCTTTGGAGATTTCTGTACGTTCTGTTGGAGATCGCACCATCCTCTGAACACAGGTTAAGAATCCATCCATGATCTCAGCATCAAATACGAACCCACATGGGTAAGAAAATGTGGGGTTCAGGTAGATCCCTGGAGCATGAATGGGACGATGGAGTGTGTTGTTCCATCGTTCATCAATCACTTCTCATAGGAGGAGTTGTCTCTGAAACCCCTCATCTCCTTTATCATCATAGTAGGCCTGAATGGATTCTTTCGCCCTGTCCATGGCCTCATACAAATAGCCTATTGCGGGCTTCTCACCATCAACTAATCGAAGAACCTCTACCAAAGGTTCAATAATGGTGCACACCTCCTGCACTCCCACCCAAAAGTCTTCCTAGTATGAAACTAGTCCGCATTTGCCCTCTCCCTCTAGTGTGCGCCTCATTGTCAAAGCACGCCACTCCTCTGAAAAAAACATTCTCTTCACATCCCACATAGAATTCAAGAAGGATTGAAAAGATATGAAACTGGTGGCAAACTGTGTAATGGCAGGGCGCATCAACTCTTTGTTGTTGGTGAATTTTCTCATCAAGCGAAGCACAGATGTATGATTATATATAAATTTTGTAATGCTTTTTGATGACTCAACAATATCTTTGACAAAAGAAATTTTCCCTATGTCCTCCAACATCAAATCAATACAATGTGCAACACAAGGTGTCCAAAATAAAGTAGGATGCCTCTCCATAAGCATCCTGCCAGCAACGACATAATTTGCAGCATTGTCCGTTATGACTTGGACAACATGTTCTGCACCCACCTCCAAAATAAACACATCCAGCAAATCACATAAAGTTTTTGCATCTTTGATATGTGAAGATGCATGAACAGATTTCATAAACATAGTTCCCTTGGGACAACTAACCAAGAAGTTTATAAGGGTTCTCCCCTTTTAGTTGGTCCAACCATCTGACATCACAGTGAATCTTGTTTGTGCCCATGATGTCCTAAACTCCTCCAATCTTTTGGTGCAGTCAACCTTTTCATTTTGAAGCAGTTGGCCTCTAAAGTCATCATAAGAAGGGATTGTGTACCCTGGGCCAACAGTTGCAATAACATCAACATCAGGCTGGAAAAATGGATTATTCCTTGCAACGCTGAAAGGAATATCACTCCAAAGGAAAAATTTGGCCAACAACTTGTTAGCCTGTTCTTTCTCAATTTTTTTAAGCATTGAAGTGATAGATGACTATGAACCAGGTGTGGTTTTAGGAACAAAAATTGATGAGGCAGCTACCGAGTTGGTTGTAGATATTGATGCTGAAGTAGAAGCAGTGCCACTTCTTTGTTTACTTAATCCTAACACAACCTTTGTTAGTTGCTTCTTTATTTCTGTTTTAACGTCTTTATTGTGCTCTAAATTTTCCAATGATCTCATGGCTTTTTGGATGATTTCAGGATTTGTATTTGTGCAAGGCCCTACATCAAATCCAGGGATTTGTGCAGGGTGATACTTCAATCTGTAAACCCCTCCTGACATATGCTACCCACACAACTTGCAAGACAAGTTTATTCTATCAAGCCCTCCATCAGGTTCACCAAATTCCCACAGAGGGTCCAATTTCCTTGGCATGTTTGTAACTTGGTTGAAATCTGGGTTCTTGAGTTTTAAATTTGTAAGATGAAGTTTGACTTTGAACTTCGAACTTTGAAGTTGAATGGTGATTCGATGAACCTATGGAAAAATAAGGATTACAATTTACAAGTTATAAACTTACAATTTACAAAAACTAAAAAAAAATTATATACATGAGTAGCATGACAAAACACATGGAATTTTTAACAATTTAAGTTTTTAACAAACAAAATGAAAAATCAAATGACAAAAACCCCATTAAGATTCAAATCAATTCAAAAATATTTGATAATCCATTGAATTCTTTTGATAAACAATGGGTTATCCAGATTCCAAACCCAACAAAAAACATAAAAAAAAACCAAAACAAAGTTACAAAACATAAAATTTTGGTGTCCATACCGGTTTGATGGAGAAAATTCGTCTCCTCCTTAGCTTTCTATCCGTTTTTCTTCTCCAATCAATGGATTCAGCTCCTAAACGACCAAGCTTTCTTTGCTAGGTCATTCCAAAACCTCGTCGCTGCCGGTGTGCCGCTGTCTATGCAAATGATTTTCCAAAAATCATGTTTTTTGCTCTTATAAACGCGCTGTCCACATGGCCAACGATTTTTTCAAATCGAATCATGATTTTTTCCAAAAAATCGCTGTTAATTAAAAAAATCGAGATTTTTTTCCAAAAAATCGCCGAAAAAAAAACTTTGTAATTATCGCGCGATTTTATCGGTGAAATTTGGAAATCGCGATTTTATTGCCATTTTTGCAACACTGCTAAATATCACATCATAGCCATGATCCTCCAACATGGCAATAGAAACCAAGCTCTTCCTCAACCCTGGAACATACATGACATCTCTCAATGTGAGGGGAGAACCAGATTCCCTCTGAAAGGTAACAGTATCGATGCTGGTTGTGCTATACCTCCCATCATCTCCCATTTCGATGTGCATCTGGAGGTCCTTCTCCTCCAAGTTACTGAAGAGCTCTTTCTTTCCAGTCATATGGAATGAGCCTCCACTATCCAGGTACCACACACTACCCATCACCGATGACCCCATGCAAGCGATGAGGGTGAAATCCAGTTCGAATTGTGAAGCAAGAGCTTCACTTGCCGCTCCTCTTGAGGGCTTCTTATCGACCTTCTTGTGCAGACATTTTGTAGCATAGTGTCCTAGCTTGTGACAGTGAAAACATTTAATTTTCAACATGTCCTTCTTCTTGCCGCTCTAACTGGAATCTGATTTGGAATGGGATGACTTCCCCTTTCCAGCTAAGGCACAATTCTCCTCATCATCATGCTTGGATGAGGATCCGTCTCTGGTGTTCTGCTGAATTTGTTCTTGTACCAAGTCGGACCACAATCGCTCCCACTCTGGTTGCTTCTCCCTCCCATTAACTGAGTTCTGGTTGTTGTGCCAGCTCTTGGGAAATCCTAGAAGTGCTAGGCTCACCAGATCGTCTTCTGCAAAAGTAACCCCGACACTTCCAAGCTCATCCCGACATTGGGTGAACTTGGTCAAGTACTTCGGAATTGAGTCGCCCTTCTCCATCTTGATCTTTCTGAGTTTGTCCTTCAGTGCCAGCTCCCTGTGTTCACTGCTGTTTTGAAACAGATCCGTCAATGGCTTCCACATTGCAAATGGAGTTTCCTTACCTTGGAGATTTGAGACAATATGATCTCGAACTCCTAGGATGATCCTTCTCGCCTTTGCTACACACTTTCTCCATTCTGCCAGATCTTTAGCATTAGATGTTGGAGGCTTTAGGATATCATGATCTATGAAATCCTTCAACCTGTTTTCTTCCAACATCGCCTCCATCCCGTCCTTCCTAGCTATGTAATTCGAGCTACCCTCAAGGGCATACTCAAGTCTCAATCCGTAGAACGACATCCTGCTGGCTCTGAAGTATGAAACTGCAAATTCGATTTCACCTGCACAACAAACTTGTATTCTCCTCTTCTATAGTGATTTCAACTTTGATACCATGTAGATTTTTATTGTAGATTCAAATTGTAGATTGTGATATGCTAAAACAATTGACTTGAATCTACTCTACTCATTAGGAGAAACAAAAATTGATCGATGAAATCACGACGCAGAAAAGGAAGAATTTCAATCACACATAACACAATAATTTTTTGGGGAAAGCCTCAGCTAAAAACTTCTTCTATCTGTATATTGCATTAATCAGCAGATCTGAGAAGAAAATACAATGCTTGTTCAACCCGAACAATCTCTGCACAAGTATGATTTCACTCATTGCTTCACAAACCAGCTCAAGCCAATACTTAGCCAAATTTGTTGCCTGCCAAGCCCCTACTTCCTTGCGTTGTTCCCTTGGGAATTAGCCCATATTTAATTGGGAAATTCCTGACTCATAACTGCGCAATCCATCCATAGGCCTTCCTATGATTGCATGCACCATCGGTTTAATTTAGATGATTTTACAACTGATAGCACACTGTCCCTGAACTCTAATCTCAACTGGGTCTTCCTCTGAACTGACATGCATGAGTTATTTATGAGTGAATTATCAATTATCTGATTGATCATTGCATGTGAATTAAATCCAATTTAATTCACTTGACCACTCATTAGTTCCTCGAACAGTTAGAACTAGTTTAACTGAATTTAACTCAGTTAAACTAAATTAAATAATTACAACTCAATAAGAACTCAACTCGGGCCCTTAAAATTTAGGGAACACTCTACATGACTCTAGATAGACTTCCAACTCGATTTTACTGAGCAAACTAAGTCAAGTCAACTTAGTTAACTGTTACAAGTTGCTTTGAGAATAGAATTACAATTTAATTCCTAATTTAATTCAAGGACAAATTAAATTAAGATTTTCTTGTTGCTATTTTTAACATCATTTAAGAAATCAAGTAAAAGAGTTTATAAAACATGGACAACAAGTGGGCACTTCACAATGGCATGCCCTTCCATAGTGGGCTTTGGTATGTGCTAATGTCTCCAAGCTCCAAATAGGGTTAACGAGGCATCCTATTAGGTGGTTTCTACTTCTAAAGGGGGTGGTATGTCCGTGGTACATCCTTCAAATCATGGTGGCAGGTGGTATAATGATGGAATGGAGTAGGGAATGAAAGGGGGCAACCTGGATCACATGCACGATGCCATGGTACAAGGGTAGCTAATAAAAGGGAAGCTCACACTTGGGTAAATTATGTGTAGGAGGGCGTAATCGTGGTGCATGAGTTACTTTGACCTTGATTTTTCCACCCTTCTTCATGTGCCTTTTTTCTTTTTATGATTTTCTTTGGTTAACTGCTCGGGGCTCTAGGTAATGAGAGCATGATGTGTAAAGTATGGTAGTGGATGCCCCTTTAAGGTGGGGCATTTCATCGCCCACTAGGGGTTGGGAAAATCATGGGTTCCTGAATGATAAAGGAGGTTGATCAAGGGCCATGTGGGACCCAGGGTGATGGCCCTGGAATGGGTTAGAGCTCATGTTATGACTTTTGCCCATGTGCTAAATGTTTTTGTCTCGGCCATCTTTTGCATTTTGTGGTACAATTTCCTATCAAATGTGGCCAATTATACTTTTTTTCTTTTTCTTTCAGCTGCATCAACCTCCAGGCATCATTCCAGGCCCGACCCAAGGTGTGGGGCAAGGGGAGGCGGTGGCTGACCCTATGTGGACCTAGGTGGGAGGAGAGATGATTAGGGGCGTAGTGAGCGGAAGGGGAGCAATATACGCGAATCGGGCAGTGGGACCATGCAACCAAAATTGGGGTTTCCTATGTAGTACCATCCCTAGAACCAATAGGTTAGTAAAAGAGATTCCACAGGACTAGGGTGCAAGGTTAACACTCCAAAAGAGACCTAGGGGACAAGAGCATTGACCTAGACCACTCTTTCCGCTCAATCCCCCCATTAATCCATGTCCAAAGCTTCCATGATAAATAAACTAGAATACTCAATTTCCAAATAACAAGACATACCTTTAGGTTTGGGAGGCCCACCTTCAAACATACCATCATGACAGATGGGTGAGGGACCACATGGATGGCTCAGGCGGTGAAGTAATGGCACATCAAGCTAGTTGGTGGTGGCTGCAAGGGGCTGCTGGCTACCACCGGCTGAGGACCATCTTGGAGAATTTTTTTTTTCTCCTAGGGATATCACCCACAAAATGATGGGTAACAAATCCGGTTATTGAAATTTCCAAGGCAGTTTACGGATCATGAACTTTACTTCAGCTCAAGAGAACTTTCCTTGCATAGAATTGTCTATTGGTTGGTCTCTTACATGAAACCTCTCATTGGGGCTCATTTCCCTAGGGAAATGTTTTGGAAACATACCCATTTATGAAATTTTGGAAAGTCCTAGGAAATGCCTCTGGGAGTCCCATAAACATAAACTTCAAGCACACATGTATTCTTAGACATTTCCTGTTGTCAACCTTGTTTCTTATTTTTCCCATATAGTGGGTGGGTCTTGTGATCCACTAATGAGGTAAATATCAAATAGAAAGAAAGGAAAAGAGGAAATTAATGCATCTACAGCCTGCTCCCTCTTTCAACCATCATGTTTTGTTTTCTCATTATCATCATCGTTTACAATGTTCAATTCTAAATAAATTTTGAGTTTTCTCCCTATTGCTCTCTTTCATCGTGCTTACCAAACCCATGATTTCTCACATAGATTAACTCATAGTAATATAGGAAAATAAACTATATGGACAAAATATATTGAAAAATAGAAAATAACCTTTCATTGCCATCGATTTAGTCTTCATTTATGATCTCCATAATAGATCATATCCCATATAAGCAATTATGCTCATCATTGTATATAAACTCTTGATGTATTGCCTTCTTTATATATATATATATATATATATGCTCATATCTACAGATAATATATAGGTATTCCTCTTTGTAATGTTCCAAACTAGGAAAAATAGTGCTATGCAAAGAAAACAATAAAAACAACCCCATAAAATTGAAACATTTTGTGCACACCCATAAAAAGTCCAGGAATAACCAACAACTGAGCCATTTTATTATAATCTGGGAGAAAAGTACAATAATGTGGAAGTGGTGCACCTGGGCTTGCCTCAATGGCAAGTGTGATCAAGCCCAGGCTGTAATATGTCAAGCCTAGATGGCACAAATAACCACTACAATGATGCCTTGCGCTGCCCTTATGAAACTGTGTTGTCTACTGTAAAGATGCTGCTGGAAACCCTCCCTCCGGTGCTCAGAAAATGATAGGAAATTAGCCTAGACATCTCCACCAAATACCCAAAATAAACCACGAAGGAATTGGCCAAATGTTGCCCTCGAAATTTTGACCTAAATTCCCCTTAGCTCCTCTAGTTGCTGTGTTAATTTTAGGTATGTTCTATGCTAGAGCAATTTATTTCAATTTTCACAGTTAGCTCAATACCTTTTCCAGATTAGTAATCACATCAGCATTAAAGTAAACTACAGATAGAACATAAATATAAATCGCAGAAGACAAGCCAAGACAAGAGGACACAAGATGTGGCGCTAGTCAGGGACAAACTCCAATGTGAGGAAACCCTTGATCAATTTTTCTTATATGTTCTTCAATAGTTTAACAGAGAGAGAGAGAGAGTACGTTTACAACAGAAGTCAACATTTTGACTTATCTAGATAAGAGCATAGATCATCTCTAAGAAGATGATACATGAGATCAGTTGAAGACATACTGCTTCAACTGATTCTCCAAGGTGACTCCACCTATCGTTGTGCTGCATTTCGTCATCATGCTGCACCTCACCGCGTTGCACCATGCTGCCCCCATCATCACTGTGCTGCATTTCATCACGCTTCATTAATCATGACTGTACCCATCATTGTACTGCATTATGTGCCATTGTTGCACCATGTTGCATCCTGACCTATGTGTTGGCTGCACCTTGCTTGCTTGTTGTCCCTAGCATGCTTGTTGTCCTTAGCATGCTTGTTGTTGCATGCTAGTTATCCCTTCCATGCTAGCTGTAACATTGCATGCTTGGTGTATTTGCTGCTAAGTACCATACAACTGTCTCAATGTTAGTTAGCTGCCCCTTGCATGCTGCTCTCTTTCGGAGAGAGAGGCTCCGGTTGTTCTGGCAGTTCTGGCTGTTCTTGACAGTTCTGGCAGTTCTGGCTGTTCCCGACAGTTCGGCTGTTCCCGGCAGTTTCGACAGTTCCAACAGTTCCGACTTTTTCGGTAGTTCTGGCTTTTTCGACAGTTCCAGCGGTTCCGACGTTTCTGGCTTCTCCGACAGTGTCGGCAGTTCTGGATTTTTCGGCAGTTCCGAATTTTTCGACAGTTTTGGTAGTTCCGACAGTTCCGACTTTTTCGGCTTTTCCGGCAGTTCCGACTTTTTTGGCTTTTTCAGCAGTTTCGGCTTTTCCGGGAGTTTCGGCTTTTCCGGCATTTCCGGTAGTTCCGGCTTTCTGCCCTCTGGATCAGGGAGGTGTTATCCCTTAGGATCTCTCCTCCTACTAAAACCCAAAGACAAGTAGAGAGAGGAAGAGATCCCAAGTGTGTGTTGAAGGCCACCTCTATTTATACTAAAACGTTGAGCACATGTGGGGTTTATTTGGTTGCTGGTCAACCTTGACGAATTGTCTTATAACACAAATAAATTCGTAACTCCATGAATACCTATTGGAATCAGATGATCTTTAGATCAATCCTACACCTCTCGATGAGATGGATCCGAGAAAAATATTAGCTGCCATAAATAAGATGACCCACATGGATTTTGGCCCTAGTTGCCAATTTTAACACTCCCTCTCAACTAGGGAGAACTCCATCCGCTGATTCATATGTCCAACGGTACACTCTCTGCCATCGGTGCCCTGCACTGCTCTGCGCTGCTATGCCATGCTCTGCTCTGTTCTGTTGAGCTATGAAGAAGAAGAATTGATCGAGAGTGTCTCATATCATTCTCTACTAACCCGAAGTTAGTTTCATCTGAAGAGAGTGTGTCACATCACTGTTATTGACTTGAAGTTAGTTTCATTGATCCCGGATCAATGGAGGTCATCCTAGCATAGGGAGTACGGTAGATACAACGATGCGTCCATCGATAGAACTACTATGGTCCCTATCCTCATTTCCCTGCTCATTGATCAAATGAGAGGTACTTCCCATGAGTCCCAGACTGCATGGGAAGGATGCCTCGACAGGAGAACAAATCATCCTGTCCACAGGAGAACGAATCATCTTGTCAGTGGATGCCACGGAGAATGAATCATCCTGGCCCACAGGAGAACGAATCATCTTGTTCCACAGTCGCCACGGAGAACAAATCATCCTGGCCCACATGAGAACGAATCATCCTATTCCACAGTTGCCACGGAGAACGAATCATCCTTGCCGACAGGAGAATGAATCATCTTGTTCCACAATGGCCACGAAGAACGAATCATCCTGTTCTACAGTCGCCACGGAGAACGAATCATCTTGGCCCACAGGAGAATGAATCATCCTGTTCCATAGTCGCGACAGGAGAACGAATCATCCTGGCCCACAGGAGAACGAATCATCCTGTTCCACAGTCGCCACAAAGAACGAATCATCCTGTTCCACAGCCGCCACGGAGAACGAATCATCTTGGCCCACAGGGGAACAAATCATCCTGTTCCACAGTCGCCACGGAGAACGAATCATCTTGGCCCACAAGAGAACGAATCATCCTGTTCCATAGTCGCCACGAAGAATGAATCATCCTGGCCCACAGGAGAACGAATCATCCTGTTCCACAGTTGCCACGGAGAACGAATCATCCTGGCCCACAGGAGAACGAATCATCTTGTTCATAGCGCACCACCAGGGGAGGGTGAGTTGCCCTGTGGTCGTATGTTGCTCCAATAAGTACCCCAAGCCCCCCAGAGCTCCCAGAGCTCAATGCATGCAACATGCAGGACCCTTATAAGAAGGTCTCTCAACGACTCCAAGTCGTTCAGGAAAGTCACAGATTTGACCTTTCCTTGGGGCTTTGACAAGATGTCAGCGACTTGTACATTAGTCTCAATGCGATGGAGCCTCCTTGCTCATCGACTTACCATATCCCAGATAAGGCAGTATCTGATGTATATCTGTTGGAGCAATTATCGAATACGGGATTCCTCAATAATTGAATCCCACCTCTGGTTGTCACAGAGAATCACAGTGGTATTCACCATGTGTACAAACAACGCACTTAAGAGCTTCTGCAACCATGCAGCTTCACACGAGATCATACTCGTAGCTATGTATTCGGTCTCAGCGGTGCTTATAGCAACCGACTTCTGCTTCCTGCTCATCCATGATATTGAAGCAGAATTCAAAGATAACCAACACTGAGAAGTGCTCTAGTGATCCTCCACACTGCCTACCCACTCAGCATTCGAATAATCATGCAGTTTCATATTTCCGGCAGTGTATCTCAATCCATGAGAGATTGTACCCTGAAGATATCTCAGAAGATTCTTGGCACCAATCTAGTGAGGCTCAACCAAATATGAGCTCACCATGCTAACTGCAAAATGTTATGTCTAGACGGAAGTTCACCAAGAACATCAACGCGAATGAGTTTATGAAACTCAGAGGCATTTCCCATATCTGGTCCGACATCACTACCATATAACTTCTGGAAGTTAAGATCCTTGAGGTAGTCACAGGTTTGCAGTTTATCATTCCACATTCGGAATCCAACTCCCTCTTACTTTTGCAAATGAGAGGGTCTGCACCTGTCAGAAATAGGTCGTCCTCATAAGATGCCGGTATGAGAGGTCTATCATCCACAACCTTCGGGTAATGGTTTGGATCGGTTTCACTCCTAGTGAATCTCAGCTTCATGTGACAGCTATCAATCCTCTCATACTACGCCCGGGGAGTTTTGCTTCAACCCATAGAGGGCTTTCTTCCACCTGCATACGTGAGATTCCTAATCATCATTCTCAAACCTCTCGGGTTGTTCCAAACTTGTGGACTTGCTACATGAGGGGCATGGTCCCCTTGTAAGATTTTCCTTCTGTACATCTCAAACATGTATTTTCATGCTCCTTTTGAATTCAGGCATCCCTGTCACCATTTGACTCATAGGCATGCGGTGCTATGTGTCAATGGACATGGTCCCCAGTGGACTTCCTGCAACTTGATACAACCCTGAACTCAAAAACATCTTTGAAAACTCTATTTTCAAACACGTACCTTTCCATCGATGAATGCCAACTTGAAACCTTTGACTTCCATTGCTGAAATGGACACTAGGTTCTTCTTGCGATCAGGTACATAAAAGAGATTCTGTAAATGAATTGAGTTACTCTCATTCAATTGAGGGATAACATTGCCTACACCCTTTCTAGGATAGGTGGCATCGGCTCCAAGTATAATCCCACGATTGTTTCCATCTCTACCAAATTAGAGAGTGCACCCATCTATCCGATGAAGTGCCTTGAAGCACTACAATCAATAACCCAGCTTACCAAAGAATTTGAAGGAGAGGGCCAATACAAGATAACACTTCTTTATCTTATCAGAAACAACATTTGATTCTTCATACTTGTGGTTCCTTGCTTTCTTTGAAAAAGTCGACCATTTCGTTGATGACCTGCATTACCTGTCATTCCTTTGATCATTGAAGATGTCCCTGGAATGATTGTTATCTTCATAAAGAGATGTGTCTCTGCCATTCGGACACTCCTTCGCATAATGGCCAAACATATTGCAACCAAGGCATCTGCCTTTCCTTCCACCCTTAGATCTGAACTTCCCAATGAAGTGATCTTTAGGTAGGCCATCAGAAACTTCTGCTGCACCATTCTGATAATATTCTCTGCTTCGACTTCACCCTCGGTGAATTTGAAGAGGGATGAGGAATCCAGTGATCCTTTTATCCTTTCCCCACTGTCTTCGGTGATTGCTCTTTCACTCTTGCTTGGGAATTGTCTTCACCTCAGCTCTGATACCATGTTAATTTTAGGTATGTTCTATGCTAGAGCAATTTATTTCAATTTTCACAGTTAGCTCAATACCTTTTCCAGATTAGTAATCACATCAACATTAAAGTAAACTACAAAAAGAACATAAATATAAATCACAGAAGATAAGCCAAGACAAGAGGACACAAGATGTGGCGCTAGCCAAGGACAAACCCCAATGTGGGGAAACTCTTGATCAATTCTTCTTATATGTTCTTCAATAGTTCAGCAGAGAGAGAGAGAGTACGTTTACAACAGAAGTCAACACTTTGACGTATCTAGATAAGAGCATAGATCATCTCTAAGAAGATGATAGATGAGATCAGTTGAAGACATGCTGCTTCAACTGATTCTCCAAGGTGACTCCACCCATCGTTGTGCTGCATTTCGTCATCATGTTGCACCTCACTGCGTTGCACCATGCTGTAGCCATCATCACTATGCTGCATCTCATCACGCTTCATTAATCATGACTGTACCCATCATTGTACTGCATTATGTGCCATTGCTGCACCATGTTGCCATCCTGACCTATGTGTTGGCTGCACCTTGCTTGCTTGTTGTCCCTAGCATGCTTGTTGTTGCATGCTAGTTGTCCTTTCCATGCTAGCTGTAACATTGCATGCTTGGTGTATTTGCTGCTAAGTACCATACAACTGTCCCAATGTTAGTTCGTTGTCCCTTGCATGCTACTCTATTTCGGAGACAGATGCTCTGGATGTTTCGGAAGTTCTCGGCAGTTCTGGCAGTTCCGGCTATTCCTGGTTTTCCGGGTTTTCCGGCTTTTTCAGCAGTTCCGGATTTTCCGGCAGTTCTGACTTTTCCGGCGATTCCAGCAGTTCTGGCTTTTCTGGCTTTTTCGGTAGTTTTGACAGTTCCAGTCTTTTCGGCAGTTTCGGCTTTTCCGACAGTTTCGGTAGTTCCGACAATTTCGGCTTTTCCGACAGTTCTGGCTTTTCTAGCTTTTTCGGCAGTTCCGGCTTTTCCAGCTTTTCCGGCTTTTTAGCTTTTCTGGCTTTTCCAGCATTTCCGGCTTTTTGCCCTCTGGATCAGGGCAACATTATCCTTTAGGATCTCTCCTCCTACTAAAACCTAAAGACAAGTAGAGAGAGGAAGAGATCCCAAGTGTGTGTTGAAATGACTTGAAGGCCACCTCTATTTATACTAAAATGTTGAGTACATGTGGGGTTTATTTGGTTGCTGGCCGACCTTGACGAATTGTCTTATAACATAAATAAATTCATAACTCCATGAATACTTATCGGAATCGGATGATCTTTAGATCAATCCTACACCTCTCGATGAGAGGGATCCAAGAAAAATATCGACTGCCATAAATAAGATGACCCACATGGAGTTTGGCCCTAGTTGCCAATTTTAACATGCTGGGTGAGTTGGTACGCTTGTTTGACCCCTTAGATCTGCCCAAAAAATTCTATAAAATTAGGAGTGCGATCCTTGCCCAAAACCTAAAAAAACCCAGAAAGGGTTTCCCTTGGTTCCAACCTTAAAAAATTGACTCTTCACAGCTTGGCCCTCTATTTTCGAAATATGTTGTTGTGACAGATCTTGTCAATCTCTGCTCTCCCAACTCCAACAATCCTCCTCAAATGGCCCTCCAATTAATCTCCTAGCATCCTAGCTCCAAACTCCCCCGGATGGTGCTGCCCCAAAGAGTCTCACTCCAATACTACGTAGTCTTGGAGGAGATGACGCAGTGCTGCATGTGATGAAATGAGAGCTGCGTGTAGGATGGCCCTCTTGTCTATAGCTTCCCTCTATACTCTTGAAAATGATGAAGGATGCTCCTGTCTCCCCAACTTCCCGAAGTGCCTCATGCTGTGACTGCGTAATACCTGTGCTGTTGTTACTCCCCTTGCTGTTGCTACTCGACTTACAGCTGCTGTAACTTGTCTCCCTGCTGTTGCTACAAACTGAGATGAAGAAGAACTCCCTTCTAAGGCTGGCACTCGAAGTCCACCGAAGCAAGGGTTGAGATCTCCGATCGAAGACACTCGTGCGCTGAACAACACAGTAACCCGACGAAGTAGCTCGAGCAACTAAGGTTGAGTTCAATACGTCAAACGATAAGATATCCAAAAGAAGAGAGCTGCCTTCCTTATATAGATTTCGTGGAGCACTTTTCCCTCCATTTTCCCTGCATCGTGGGTCCCCCACATTGTTAGAAAACTAGCTCACAAAAAGATAGAAAAGATAGATCAACGCCTTAGAATTCAACCTCTTCAAGGGGGCAACCTCCTTTATATTACACAAATGAACAATTCTTGGATGATACAAATGACTAAACCTCCCTTCTATATATAGGAGTCTAAGGG